>JAJHUR010101070.1:0-21403 GCA_027495735.1 Lutjanus campechanus | reverse complement strand
GATACCGCCGTTTGGACTGATCTCGTCCCGTTAACGGTATTTGACCAGTCATGATGCCTTACCGGCGGAGAGTCTTGTCGGCTATGAGACGAAGATCGGCCCGCCGTCTTCGGTACACATTTTCAAACTTTTTTTAATCAATGTAAATCCAATGAGAAATCGCTAACATAACATACTTCCAAGCATAAAAATATTTAAAGTACGATTTGGCGATTGTTGACTGATTAACGGCTTCAAATGGCTCTTAATACGCGTATTTTTTCCGACAGTGTTTAACATTATAAATTAATAAATTCTGCTCAATTTTAACTGTTTTCTGACTGTTTTCTTAGTGTTAGACTAGTCGACTTGTCTAAATTAAATTTTGCGTTTAATTGACAGGGAAATTAGTCGCCAGGAACATCCCTAGTATTGGGAAAATGACGTGACATATACAGACGTATACAGTGACGTAATGACGTGGCTCTCTGGCCGGCACCCGCTTGTGGAAAAGCAAACGGTTCTCAACCCGTTCGCACATTGAACCAACCGCGAACCGGCTCTAGCACCAGCACTAGCATCAGCCCTGGAACCAGCTTGATGGAAAAGGGGTATGAGTTCTAGATAAAATCCTTAGAATATTAAAAAGGTTCGCTGTAGAACCTCTTTGGTGGGTTCTTGTTGGCCTTTGAAGGCCTTAGAAGGTGGAAAGTTTCTCAATAGAACTTCAAGAGAGGGTTTTGGGTGGAACAATTACACCATAGAGGGGTTCTCTGTAGAACCCCAGAAGGAGTTCCTGGTAGAACTCTCTGAAAGGATTCCAGGCAGAACCTTTATTAAAGTTCCACTACGAGGACAAACCAAACCGTCTGTTATGGTTCTAGTTAGCACCTTTAATTCTAGGAGTGAACCTTTTAATTTGTTAATAAAAAAGAAGCTTGTTTGTGCGTTTCCCTTCCGTCTTCTTCCCTGGATGCCTTTTTTATTATTGTTGTTATTGCCACACACATATATCATCCATTCTTGAGACAAATCATGTCCTACAAAAAAAACATTTGAAAAATATTAATACCAACACTCTATCCTTTACAGATTTATATCTCTATGTAATTTATTTTGGTTTTCTTTTCATTTCTAAACTTGCTTTCTGCCAGAACGTCCATGACCATGACGAGAATTCACAGCTTCAAAGAACTTAAAAATGTGTTCCTTCAAAAAAAGCCTTCAAAATCTAAAACTAACAATAGCCACTGATAACATACTGTAGGTGCAAAAATGTTATTATTTGTTTTAAAGTATACTTTTTATGAAAATGTTCGCCCTTTAAGGTTGAGTCACATATGTCTGTCAACTGCATCAGATTTTTACAGAAACATGATCAATCAGGCATTTAAAGGGTCAGCTGTATACCCTGAGGATCCCTGTCTCACTTCCTGGTTTAAAATAGAGCAGGAATCCTGCTCAAGCACTGGTGAACTTTATATTTTTTGACAAATTCATGAAATAAAATTGCTGTCAGATGTGTCTCAACCATAACACATCAATTCTGTAGCCCTTCTAAATGAAAGCTATTTAAGAATTATGGTTTCAAAAATTATATTTCTCCTCCGTAAGATTTTCCAACTGACGGAGTTGATGTAATTTAATAAAAACTGTAACAGCACAAAGTTTGATCTTTTAAAATATATTTTCCCAGCATAATTGAAGAGTAAAAAATCAAGCCCTCCTCAAAATACAGTTTAGTCCCAGTTCCCAAGAACGAGTAACAAATAGCATATCCTGGACGAGCCGCCAAACTGTTACGTTCCCCCGGCGGAGGTCCAGGGACGGGACCAGGATTACACACAATTATTTCAGTGCAGTGGGCGTTGTGTGAACTTGCATGGTGAAAGTGAGCCTAAGTGCAGTGTGCAGGAGCTCAGAGGTCTAAAAATACAAGGAAAACAAAATAAATTGCATATAGATTTCTTTGTATGCCGTAGCTCTCAATACCACAGCCTTATCTCCGTAATGGAATATTTATCAGTAAAGAGTACAGCAAAAAGAATGTTGCCCCTGGCAACTGAATGCATAAAACATTCTGTTATTTCCCCGTGTTTGTATATCGACCAGATAAATGATCAAGAATATTAAGGCCTGTACGGGGGAATCCTTACTCAGCACCTTGTGGAAGTAGCCATCTTGAGGGTAAACTCAGGGACAGTGTCCTTGCCGGGCCGGCTGTGTGATTCATTTATCTGTCACATATTTCTGCTGAGCATAACACTATCTGCTCGTGGGATGTTTATGAATATATCCACAAAATGATATGAAAGCAATAACACTTCACAAGATCTGGGTTATTTCACTGAAAAATCGATCAGATGTGTCTCCTGAAATTGCATTTCTCTCACTCCCGAGTTGTTTAATATTGTATGCATTTCACAAGGGTGCAGCTACGTGTATAGGGAGAAAGACAGCTGGGTTTTGCATATGGCTGCGTATGACCTTTCCCTGGTCCGCTGCGCTGCTTAGCGCAGTATTTTGGCAGACTTAGGTGTTGTTGCTGAATAGATAAGCGCTCATCCTGAAACCTGTCCCTGTGAGGTCTGGCTTCTCAGTACCACGCTTGCATTTTGAAAGGTTACTTTGGGATGCCAACTTGAGCCTCCACATTGCCCAAGGCTACCCCCCACCCACCCCCGACCCTCCCCAACTCGTGTCGCCAACTACCCCTCCTCACAGCCCTCCTCCTCTGGCATCAACCAATAAGATGGGGATCAGGAGAATGACGGGGTATGGGGTAGGAGGCGCACTCATGCAAATAAAGGTGCTAACTAGAACCATAAACGGTTCTGCAGCTTGTCCCCATAGAAGCCTTTTAGAAAGGTTCCTATTGGAGCGATTTCAGAGAGAGAGACCTTATATCTAGAGCCATCTGTGAAAGATTTCACCCAGAACCTCATATGAGAATTTCTTAAGGTGAACATTTCTATGGCACAACGTTCCACCCAGAACCCTCTATTGGGGTTCTATCTTGGAGTTCTATTCAGAATGAATGCAAACAAAAACCCACCCATGGGGATCTACCAAGAACTTTTTTATGATCCAAGGGTTTTATCTAGAACCCGCCCCTAGTGTTCTACCGCAAATGCTTTTATATTCCAAGGGTTGTAGCTAGAACCCACCCAAGGGATTCTACCATAGATCAGGTTTTCACCAAGAACAGGGCCCACCCCAGGTTTTATACCGCAAACCCTACAGCAAACATTCCAAGGGTTTTATATAGAACCCACCCTGGGCTTCTGCAAATCTGTTTATATTCTAAGAGTTTTATCTAGAACCCACTAAAGGGTTCTACTACGGACCCTTTTATATTCCAAGGGTTTTATCTAGAACCTATCTGGGGGGTTCTACCAAGAACCCTTTTATATTCTATGGGCTTATGTAGAACCCAACCAAGGGGTTCTGATGCACACCCTTTCATAAGCGATTTACCTAGAATCCACACATGGTGTTCTAGCAAGAACCTTTTTTACATTACGGTACAAATACAATGGAAGAAATGGCTCTGGGTAGAACCTCAGTCTTTCAGAGGGTACCATTGTTACATCTGTTTTTCTCACAGTGTGGGCACAGAGTTCATGAGTCTTGTCTGGACTGCCAAGTTGAGCCACAGCACACAAAAAACCTCTAAAAGGGGCCTGCAGTCACTGGACGTCTGCCCAAACCAATTTATGGCTCCAGTTTGGCCTTAAAACATCTTCTCTGTTTACTGTAAGTGTCAAAACAATGTCTTATGAGTATTCTATGTGTGTTTGTGCCTTTGTGTTCATTTATTTCATGTAAAAATGCCCCCTGAAGAACAGCAAAATGAGAAAAATCCTTCACAGTGAGGACAATTTGCCTCTCTGCACTTTTACAACACACTCTTAGAAATAAAGGCGCTAACTAGAATCATAAAGGGTTCTTCAGCTTTGGTTTCTGTTTATAAAGCCAACATAAAGGGTTATACTAACAACTTTTTGTGAAAGGGTCCACCCAGAACCCCCTTTGAAAGGTTCTACAAAGTATCTGGTGTAATGGTTCTGCCCAGAACCCTCTCTGCAGGTCAGATCCAGAACCTTTCCACCTACTAGTTTTACCTGGAAACCTTATTATATAGGGTTTTATCGAGAACACCTTGAAGAGGTTTTACTGGGAACCTTTTCATATTTCAAGGGTTTAATCTGAAACACACTCTGGGTTTTACCAGGAACCTTTTTATATTCCAAGAGTACTGTATTATCTGGAACACACTCAGAGGGTTCTTCAGAGAACTTTTTTTATATTCCAAGGTTTTTCTCTCAAGCCCACCAAGGGTTTTCTGCCGTGAAATTTCTTATATTCCAAGGGTTTTATTGAGAACATGTTCAGGGAGTTCTGCCGAGAGCCTTTCAATATTGTAAGAGTCATGTGTAGAGCCCACCCAGGGGGTTCTAAAGAGAATCATTTTATATTATGGTAAGAAAAATGATGATGAAGACTTCTTCAAGGATTTCAACAATCCTTGAAGAACTTTTTCTTCCAAAAAGCATTCTTTGGATGAAACTTCTTCAACAAAGGGTTCTTCTTCAAAAAGCAAATGGTTCTGGGTCCTCAGCCCTTCTGGAAGAAGCCTTTTAGAAACCATATTTCTGAGAGTACAGGTTGGTTTAGTCCATGAATTTGGAGAGTTTGCAGTTTCATGCGTCACCCGATTCTAAATTTTGAGACAAATTCTGATAAATCAATTAAATTTACTTGACTGAAAGAATTCTGCTGAAAAACAAGAAGAAAAATACAAACAATACGTACAAAACAACCACGTTTTTAAATTCTGTTACACAGAATTTTAAGACTCAAACACAGTGTTTAGCCGTATAGTCCTGGCTGGAGTTTTTCATTTTGAGGTGGTTGTACACAGGGCTGCGTGTTGCCTTTGTTACCTACAAGGCAAGCCTCTTATTTTTCTTGCAGTCCTTGTGTTGTCACTTGTTTTTTTGCTGTTCACTTCCTTAATTGGAATTTCTGCCACACAGCAGACTGAGAACTTGACAGTGCGTCCGCATTTTCAGTTTTGCCTGAGTCCATCTTGTCACTAACTACATCTACACAGTGCTGAGTTCAGTTGGACTCACTGAAGGTGTGATTGCTCTGTAGTATTCAAAGGATGCAAAAGAAAAAAAAGACCTTCTCAAGCTTTAATCACCAAACTTTTTAGATGTAGCCTAAAGCGTGCTTCTAATTGATTTTCTAGATCCAGTTCATGAGGAATTTTGTTTGTATTGGTCAATATTGTAGTACACAATTTGAATATTCTGCATAATATGACTTCAGGTGCTCATCTTGTATATCTGTGTAGCTTCTGCAAAATAAATCCTGAAAGCGGGAGTGTGCATGACGTCTCATCTTTTTTTTTTCTTTTTTTTTCTTTTTTTTTTTGCAATTAAGCGCTCTCAGTTTCAGAGTGTAATTCACTTATGCAAAAGTGTCCTACATATGGAGAGCTGTAGCCTACACCTGCATTTATGATGATTAAAAAGCAGCTAAAGCTTTGCTAACACAGCCAAACATCAAGTAAGTGCAACAACATAAGACAGCCAGCTAATATTACCTACTAGTCCAGGAGGAAGGCCAGCTCTGCGTCTGTCTTGCGGCCTATTATTTTGCAAAGCTCCCATCAATGACTAAAAGTCAGTGTGGCATTAGTCTGACTCACTGGATGCATGCTGCAGGTATAAGTCCTGCCACTGGTCACGTGCTTGGCATCGTGGTGTATCTGCTTTTTCAAAGTCCCTGGCAAACAAGAACAACCTCTGAGCTGCAACCACACTAAAAACAGCAAATAAGCACCTGTGACGCTAATGGTATGAACATGAACAACCTAACAGCTGTTACCTTTTCTTTGCAGAACTCACCTCCTGACATGGAAATGTTCCACCAAATTATTATAATTATTTTGCAGCAGCACCATTGCTGCATCCTGGACTTTGCGCCACCCAAGACGATTGTCATTGGTTTAAAGAAATGCAAACAAGGCAGGGTGTTTTTTTTCCATAAAGCAGAATGTTTATGAATGGAGCCAGACCTTTCTCCAGTTCTGAGTGCTGTGGAAAGACTAGTGTGGCATTTACTCTTCTCTCTTGCCCCTTGTAACACTTTTCCATACACATGTGCTGGTTTGGTTTGACTCGGCACGTCAGCCCAGCATGGCAGGAACTTGCCTATCCAATTTAACCAGGCTACCCACTTGCAGGTGTGGCTTGTCACTGAAGATGAGCTTAGCTCAAGTCAAGTGACTGTAAAACTGAGATTAAGAACTTAATTTCCTGTAAATTCTTCACAATATAACTCTCGTTATTTAGTTATTATATGTACTTTTATTGTGAAGCAGCAAAATCAGGAAATATCGCATTTTCACCAGCAATAACTTAACAGGACTCATATCTGCAGATCATGCGATCATGACAGTAGAATAAAGCTGGAACCTGAAAGCACAATCAGTGATGCAGAAACTTAACTTCAGACCACAAAGATTCAGTTAGAAGCTACAAAAGTACAAAGAGCTGAACACACAGAGACTCTTAGAAAAATGCTCTTTTCTCTGCTGTCCTGCACACATAGACAAGTGAAGTCTCAACATGTTTGTTGGAGAGAGGGTTGTCAGTAAACCTCTGGTAAACAGAGCTCCCTGTCCAGTCTGGGCAGTGTAACTCAGTAACTGCAGCTACAGTTAGCAGCAGTTAGCAGTTACTTTAGCAACAAGTAGAGCTATTGTGGTCATCAGGAAACTCCATAAATCACAGAGAGTTGTGGCATAACAGCCGGAGGATATCAGAGGAAGAAACAGCTACCAAAATATGATCCATTTTCACCAAAATAAATGACATAGTTGGTGGTGTGTGACATGTTGCCATTAAGCGTTAGATTGTACCATCAATATTATTTTGAAGCTGTTTTTTTCAAGGTAAAATAGATAAATAGTGTTGCTTTCAGCTTTTTCAGACCATCATAAGTGTGTCAAGTGTGTCCTGATACAATACTCACATTGCTGTATGTAGATTGAAAGAGTTTTAAGTTCCTCTGGTTCGTCCTGGCCATCGAGAGCTCTCTCCCTGATGCAATTCCAATGTAAATGATGGCTGACAAAAATCCACCATGTTCATTCTGTGCAAAAAATGCATTTTAAAGCTCCGCCGAAGCGAATATGAGGCTTCTGCAGCCTGAGTTAGTCAAATCAATTGGGTATTTTCCAAACTTCCAGTCTTTTTAGTGCGAAATTCCCTCTTTGTGCTTCCACGGACAGTGTGTTTGCTTGCTGAGCCATGGCGGAGGGACAAGCTTGAGCTGAACTTTAGAATGCCTTTTTTTTTTACAAAGAACAAGAACTGTGGAATTTGTCCCCCATCACTTAGACTGACATCACCTTAGGAATGGATCTCTTCCCAGCCAGTAGACTGAAGGAACAATGCCAGCAACCATTAAGCCTTTGAATTTACATATGGGCATGTTAGTGTAAGGATAGACTTGAAAAATTGTGAACACATCCTTTATTTATATTATATTTGTCTAAACCTCTCCCTATCATTAACACAGTACTCTAACAGTAGTAGATTAACTTTTGAATGTAGTGCACAGATAAGAAGAATTAATAATTTAAAGGAAAAACAAAAAAAAAACATGCTCATTTTTCATTGAAAATATGACATCATTGATTTTGCTGACAGTAGGTTTGCAAAGTCATGACACAAAGTTATGATGCACTGCATCTTCAGTCTAGTTTTTTAAAGGGGGCCGCAGACCTTGAGATTAGATTTGAGATGAAAGGGGAACCATTTTTTACACATAAAAGGTCAGTTTACTTGTCATGGGAAATAAACCTGTTAAAGCAATTTTCAAATGTCTTTTGTGACTCTAAAGAATTCAAGCAGACGATGAAATCTCCCCATCATCAGAGGTTACTTTCCTAAAAGTCTGCTTTACAAACTGAAGGCATGAAATCTGACGTGTAGGCTTTTATCAGGCAGGTAGGGTCTAACAAAAAGATGCTGTTGGTTGCAATATGAGAAATGTAGGAGCTGGCATCTTTGATGAGCCTTGTTCAGACTGTCAGTCGGTTTTTGTTTTTTTGTTGTTTTTTTTTTGTTTTTTTTCTTTGCATGTCCAGTTTGATTTGAGAAAGTCTGGACAGCAAAAAAATTAAACATGCAAATCAGATCGAAGCCACAGTTGGAGGCGTTTTGAAAAGTGACTCCAATCAGATTTTTACAGATGTGTTTCAGTCTGGCTTTTCAAATCAGATTTCAAAGTATCTTTAGTGTCACTTGCAATGCAACACACAACAAGTGCATCAGGCGGTTTTGATCCATTCTCCACATGGCTTCACACCCCGTTTCAGAAACCGAGCCCACCTGTTTGTGTTGACTTGCTCAGATTTTGGTGATTTGGTCATTTTTCTTTGATTTATTTGCTTCTAACATGAGTACATTGGCCATGTAGTTTGTTTTTGTCTGTTTTTATGATCACAAATCTGCACATGGTTTTATTTTGAATATTAACCAGATTCTCTCTGCCATTTCTGTGTCTGACTTCCGACCCATCTTCATTTACTCTGCTTGATATGGCATCCGGCAAATATAGGCTCAGCGTATATTCTCCACAAAGCTTCTGGGACAAGATGCTTCTCGTGCAATCACAAGCATTGTCTAGAATTGCTGTCGTAAGTTTTGGAGGACGCAACACAGCCGTGGCCATTGGAATCAACCATGCTGCTACTTGCGGAGCAGTATGAAGGACACCACAACAAGAACAGCAGTGCATGGACAGACGGTGAAATAAATTGTCTGCTGCTTGTGTAGTGTACAGACATAACTGGAGGAAATTGTCGTGTCTAGATGGTAACCACAGACACCGGAAAGATCTCGCCAGAGAGATCATTTTAACCCAAACCTTGATCTTTTCCCAATCCCATCGAAGTGTGTTTTGTCCCTAAACCTAAGCAGACCTTAACCACAGTGTTATCACATCATAAAACATAAATAATTTGTACAACATGCACAATAAAGTAACAACACATACAAATCTCATAAGAACTGTGCAGATCTCTAGGTCTTCATCTAGAAACAACCAAAATGCATCCATGTTGGAAAGTTTACGAATGCCTATGTAGTTACCACACCAACCCGAACTGATCACTTGTGCAGCACGGACAATATGTCTTAAAGAGCTCATTTGCGAAACAAATCTGATCTGGCTGCAGTCTGAACAAAGCCTGGATCTGTCTGCTTCTGCAGACTGTTTGACCATCTTTTTTGATCTGTCTCTTATGGGAGTCTAATTCTAGATTGCTGGTGTGCCCCTTTAAGATTTAAACTTGGTTAGGGTTTATTTTGGTTTTCAGGTTAGAATTAGAAATGTGTTTCGGATTAGACACAAGGTTCAGGGATGCATGTCTTATAATCTGTGGTAAGTGGGTCTCTGCCACAAAGGAAAAAAGGAACACACGCATACAAACCCACTCACACATGTGGCCATACCACATGCACACCTACCCCACAGAGCCATGACTAAGCCTGCTAGATTACCCCATCCCTGTTGGCACCGCGCTGCTACTGGGAACATCGGGCCTTGTCCTGTGTGGTTGGCTGGCCAGTGTGCTGCGTGTCCTGGGGGGGCTCCAGTCACAGGGCTTAGCTGCTGCTGCCACTGACCGCAGCCATGTGAACTCCTTTCCCATTCTGACCCCAGGCAACACACAGTCTACTGCTTCATTAGGTCACTCCACCACCTCTAGCTAGCGGGGAATTTTAAGGCAGGTCCAGTCTGGATTACCATATGGCTCCTCTTGGTTATGCTGTCATGAAATATGAATCCAACACAAAGACCACTGCTCCTAACGCGCTCAGAAGTGTCACATGCCCACTCCGACACTGCGAGAACTCTGGGGGCATCGATGTTGCAAAGATTTCATCACGCTTGAAAGTCGGGAGTATTGTGAGTCCCTTGGTTCGTGGTAGAGTCCACATTGTTTACCTTAGCTCCGTGTCAATCCACATTATTTTCACCTACTTGAATGCACAAAAGATGTTGCTCGACACAAATATAAAAGGTGTTGGGAAAAATCCGCTCTGCTGGAGAAATCATCATCTTGTGGATGTAGTACATGAAACCAGCATCCAGGGGAAGAAAAAACGATTCTTCAACACCCTAATTGTCTTGTCTCTTTCTCCACCCACACCCTCAATTAGTGCAAATAAAATCCTCCCTTTGTGGAAAGAGTGCTCTGCAAAACTGCAATAGCGGTTTTACATGACATGCAGAAGAAATTATACTTTCAAGCTGCAGAAGCACAGCCTGTGTGTCAGGTAAGGAAGCGGAAAGGGTCTGTTTTTATTCCTTAAGGCCCAGAGGTGGCCGAAGTGACAGAGGCCAGATGGTGGAGTCTACATGCCTGGGAGGTGAACACAGACTGACAAGATAGCCAAGGGTCCTCTGTGATGAACTGTGTACACTGGCATAAATAAAAAAAATCCTCTATACAGCCCTCATCTCTGTCTCAAACTGTGTTGTTTTAACAAAACAATATATAAGACTGATTTTGGTAACTGTATATTTAAAGAGGTGTTGCATAAGACTGTGATTACACTCTCATAACATGCAGTGACACCTGTAATGAACATGGAGTCTGAAAAATACTGAAAACAATGCCATGATATTTTTTTCAGCCTTATTTAACTTATTTATGACAACTTGACATGAATCAAGGCAATAATGTCTTTCTTATGACAACTTTTTTCATTATCAAACTTAAAGTAACTGTTTTATATTTTAACATTACAGTAATACTTTATTTAAACATGTGTGCATAAGACTGTCATTACACTGTCATAATCATGTCATGACATCTGGCATTACCATGAAGTCGTGAAGAGTCTGTTTGAATGTTTATGACATTAACTGTCATTTGGTCAGTTATGCCTTTTTCAGTTCTAAGTTGACATTGTTTGAGATGTCGCTGTTATGACAACTTGACGTTAACCAAGACAACAATATCATTGTTACGCCAAACACATTGTTGGCTTGATTCATGTCAAGCTGTCATAATAAAAATATCTTAAACAATGTCAACTTTGCAGTAAGAGTGACATAATTAACTGTGACAGGGGTCATGAACATGGTTATGACAGTGTTATGCACACCCCTTCAAATAAAGTGTTGCCTTTGTTTCTTTTGCACACTCTCTGTATGAGTTACACTTGTCCACCCTGGTATGGTGACAGTTGCCACAGAAGGTATTTTTCCTCACATTTTATTTCGATAAGACTGAAAGAAATATCATCATGTCATTTTTTTTCTTTCTCAGTATTTTTTTAAGGTCATGGCATTAGTATAAAAATAGAGAGTAATGACAGCAGATTATAAAGCAACACTTAAAGAATCACTGCAAATAAGCTGAATTGTCTCACTCATCTGGCAATTTGTCACACATCTGGCCATATATTCCACCCAACTGGCAGCATTTCTCTGCACGACGGAGAACTGGAACCGCTTCTGATTCACGTTGATAAACTTCTCCGGTCCCATTTGCCATCTCTGACAGGTGTTGGCCCTGCGTATGAAAAACAATATCTCAAACTCCCGGCCTAAGCCGTGGGACAACCTTTGGGGTGTTGAATGTCACCATCTGTTGACGACCTGCTTAGTTGAAGTCATTACAGCACGTGGAGGGACAGCACAGCTCCAGCACTCACCCATGAGGGCCATGGTTTATTGCACAGAAACTCAGGTGGGCCCTGATCTGATTTCACAGGCTCAGTTGGCGATTGTTGGGAGCATTTGGGTTGACATTATCCACCTCTAATTGTTGTGCACACAAGATATCTTGCTCCTTTAAATGTTGAGGTGGTTTATTGGTCTGACCAAATATTACATACAAGTCCAGTATTAGTGAGAGTTATGTACTCTTACATACTCTTGGGAACAGGGAAAAATCATGTCCTACAAAAAAAAAACACCTTTAAAATTACTCATACCAACATTGTATTTCCATTTATTTGTTGTAATATTTTGATCTGCTTTAATTGTTTTAATTTATAAACTTGCTCTGTGCCAGAAAACACCTTTGTCCCACACAACTACAAACAATTTAATGTATTTAAATGCTTTGAAATCTAAAACTAACCATACCTACTAATAACATGGGTATAAAATGTGCTATTATAATTATCTTTATCTTAAAATGGATTTCTATGAAAATGTCGGCCCTTTAAAGTTGAGGTCTACATTTAGTAAAACATTTAAATTCTAGGAACTTTACAACATTACAAGTTTTAATAGCCAAGATTAAAGCATAATTGAAAAGTACATAAAACCTCCTCATAATGTGATTTTGTCTTGATTCTCAAGAATGAGTCAGAGCAGAGTCCATAATAAAATCCTACAGTTTCCAGCTGTATTTTTATTCTGATGAAGCTGGTCTCACTGATCACTGTGAAAAAACGAAACTTTAAAACTTTTTGGTGAAACTTGATCATATTTTATTGTCAGAGTGGGGGAGTTTTAATGTTTGTAATGCACCACCAACAGCAGCTAAGTTACAGTTTGCAGCATTAAGCAGTTACTTTTGCATCAAGTAAAGCTATCATTCTGTCAAGAAACTGTAAATCTGAGTTCAGGCAGAGCAGCTGGAGGACATCAGAGAGAAAACTAATTCTCTCTAATTCTCACATAATAGGCCTCCTTCTTCTGAGAATTTATATTATCTTACTAAGCTTAAAGCTGCATGAACAGATTTTTTTTGTCTACTTGGAGGAAGATAAAACTCCACATCTTCACTATTATCCATCAAACTCAACAACATTAACAAAAATTTATTTATTAGTTTTATTTCCGTCCACTTGATCAATATCAACCTTCCTTTTAGCTCTGCTTTGGTCTCCACCAGCTCCTGACATATATACCTGTCTCTTTAGCAGCTACAGTATATGTTTCACTTTTCTTACAAGCTAGTTGCTCACTTTGCCTGTCTATTATAGCAGTCAGTTTTGGGCTGTTCCTGGCTTTCATTCACCAGTGTCAGCTGACTGCCGGCCAGATTACCTGTGTGTGCACCAAAGTTGGCCCAGCAGTGGAAGTATCATACCAACAATCCCGGCAAAATTCCCAACCTCGCTGTCTCCATCTGGCCACCTAATCATCTGCCATTGTAATTGGCTCAATGTTGCCCCCTCCCCCATGGTGCAAAATGGCTGCTGTGCATCACCTAGGTGGGTGCTTCACATTGCTGATGGTTGAGGCGAATTTACTCTTATTCTTATTCTTAACAATCTGCCAAATCCAACGTCTACAATGCTGTCCTTGCTCGACTTTTGCTTCTTTCTCAAGAACTTAATTATTACAGCCTTGCCCAGTGTCGACACATTTATTGATGTCAGCAACTTCTGACTTTTCTTCTTCTTTGGGGTAACTTTTGATTCTGAGTGGTGCCCTCTAGTGGATGTATTGTTCAACATCCATGTGAATGTAAAGAATGCATGGAAGTAAGCCTATGTGGAATTTACATCATTTGAAACAGGGAACATAAATGAGCCTTAGCGAGTCAGTTTCCACCAGTTACACAGATGTTTGAAGATAGTTTTTATTCCTGTGGTCTATATTTAGTATATATCTAGTTCATTACAATCATACATGAATGCAAAGGCTGTTATATTAAATCCCTGGGAGGAAACGCTACCCTGTGTGCAGGACACACCACAAGACAAAACCAGCATGCTATGCAGGGAGTGCACAGGGAATTTCTGCTGAAAACAACTGCCTGCTGCTGCTGAAAATGAGACTCATGAGAGCTGTGAGACTGAACCAAAGAGTAATTGTGTTATGAATCAAAAACAATGGACTAAATCAGGCTAAAAAGCTCAGTAGAGCTGCAAAGTCTGATTTAAAAAAAAGTGTCTGTAGGTTCATGGCTCTGAGAGGCCTTTCACATTACAGATGCAATTTATTGTTAATATCAATATATAGATAAATAGGCTTTAAGTATGCATAAAATTCACAGTTGAGTTCAGTGAAGCTCCCTACAGCAATAAGAATCCAGCTGTGTTCAGTCACCAGCTGTAATTATTTTCCTCTGTTTTGCAAATATGCAGTAAGCGTATACAGTATACCGAACAGCCACCCTTTAAAGATGCTTACAGATGACTCAGGTCCATTGCTTTGAGATACTGCACAATTAGTTCCGGCAGTTTTCCATGGTAAACAGAGTTTGATTAAGTTTCCTGGTGTTGATGTACACACTGCAGGGCGCTCCATCTTTCATCCCCGCCTCAGGTGCCTGTCACACATCAGCCAGAAAGGAGAGTGAGGTGCACCGATTCACCATAGCCAAACTTATCTCTGAGCAGATAATTCTGCCGAGAGGAAGGTATTATGTTTCTCAAAACCAACTCACAGCCATAGAATCCTGGTTGACGCGCTTCTCAGGTGGCCATCATATTGCCTGAATGGATTTCAAGCAGTGATGTGGAACGATTCCTTTGAGAAAGGGACCCATTCAAATGAAGATAAAGTCATTAAACTGCAGCAGCTGTCCTTGGATCTTTGCTTTTTCCTCGATTGCCTGTGATGAAAATGTGTGCCGCATATGTTTCAAGGATAAGATACTCTTGAGAATGATGTTCATTCTCAGCACGCTGGTATTGAGAGATGTTTTTCTCTATTACTGCTTGAGGACTGTCAGTTGTCAGTTTTCTACTCACTGCCATTGTCAGTCGGCATAAATCAGTTTGATTTTTTACAGGTGAATCTCCATAGACTCTCCATAGACTCTGAATATGCACGCTTAGAAATAAGGATTCCAAAAGGGTTCTTCCGGAAGGGCTGAGGTTCTACTGAGAACTGTTTGCTTTTGTATGACCCTTTTATGCAGAAAGAGTTTGTCAAGTGTTCTTTGTAAGACTAAGGGTTCCATTAAGAAGAATTTTCATCCAAACAACCCACTGTGGAAGAAAGAGTTCAAGGCTTTTTTTGTACAATAATATTAAAAGGTTCGCAGCAGAACCCCCTGGGTGGGTTCTAGATAAAACCCTTGGAACATACAAGGGTTCTCAGTAAAACCACCTAGGTGGGATCTAGGTAAAAGCAAATAAAATATAAACAAGACCAAAAAGGTAGAACTCCCTGGGTGGGTTCTAGATAAAAGTCTTGGGATGTAAAAGGGTTCTCTGTTCAACTCCATTAGTGGGTTCTAGATAAAACTCTCAGTTGAACCCCCTAAGTGGGAACTAAATGAAGCCTTTAAAATATAAAAAGTTCTCAGTAGAACTTCCTGAGTGGGCCTAGATAAAACTCATGGAATATGAAAAGGTTCTCAGTAGAACCTACTAAGTGGGTTCAAGATAAAACTCTTAAAATATAAGAGTTATTGGTAGAACCCCCTGAGTGGGATCTAGATTAAACCCTTAAAATATAAAAAGGTTCTCGGTAGAACCCCCTGAGTGGGTTCTAGATAAAACTCATGGAATGTAAAAGGGTTCTCAGTAGAAACCTCTGAGTGGGTTCTAGATAAAACCCAGGTAATACAAAAAGGGTTCTCAATTGAACCCCTGGGTGGGTTCTTGTTAGCACCCTTAGAGGGCGAAAAGGTTCTAAATAGAACCCCCAGACCAGGCTCTGGATGGAACCACTACATCATAGATGGGTCTCTGGAGAACAGGGGGTTCTGGATGAAACCTTTCACAGATGGTTCTAGCTATAACCCTTTATATTAGTTTCTAGGTAGAACTCAAGGTTCTTGGTTGAACCTTTATAAAATGTGGGAACAAGCTGAAGAACCCTTTATGATCCCAGTTAGTACCTTTCTTTCTGAGAGTGTGGGTATTTTAAAGACATCTCTCACACCCAAACTCACACATTCATCCCCGTACACACATGAACACACATTTGCAGAACTCATTTCTCGAAGCACCCTGCATTGCAGAACTTATCCAGCCTCCCATTGAGTGGATGTATTTACACCCACCCTGTCTCGTCTCGGGGATGTCTGCCTGCTGGCCTGGCATTCTAGCGATTTGTTACCACCTGGCACATTTCCCGTCTTCTCTGAAAAACCAACTCTGCCTCATACCTGGCTGTGTCTGCTCCAGATCCCCGTGCAGAATGGGGGTATTACTGTCCCACAGGTCTACAACATGCTAGCTTCTGAAGATGTAGCATGTTCAGTTGGTGGAGGGAAAAGAACAATCATTTCACTCTAACAAATGCTTGTTTAGGTCAAAACTTAACACAATCACCGCTGCTGCATAACTAATTAACAGGCCTACTCTATACACAAAATGTATTTATGATAATTACCTGCTAAAAAAAAATGCAGTCAGTAACCTAATCTAAGTGTTGCAATGCTAAAGTAAAGTGACTAATGTGATTACTTTCCTTTACTTTTGGATTACCTCAATACCAAATATGGTGAAACTGTTTTGCCTGATATAATGTTTAATGTCCTGTGTTAGGCTAATTAATCATTTGTCCAGTTATTCCTTACTTTGTTATTAGTGTGCCTGTTTCACTTAATAGCGGTAATTATGTGCATTTAATTGTAGGCTACTTTGTTAGGTATGTTATTCACACTTCACACTCTAACTTTCAGTAAAATCTTTTTTTTTTCTTTTTTTTTACCCACACACCATCCTGGTCAAAGGTGTCACCACCTGAAGTCCCAACACACGTCTCAGTAGTAATATTAACAGGTTAGCTAGCTATCTGCATTTCTGTGTAGCTAATTAGCAATTGGTGTGTGTAGCAAATGTTAGCGGTTTGTCTGTGTAGCAAATGTGAGAGGTTGGTCTGTGAAACTACCATTAGGGACTAGTCTGTGTAGCTAATGCTAGCAGTTGATCTGTGAAGCTAACGTTAGAAGTTGGTCTGTGTAACTCACACTAGCGGTTCATTTGTGTAGTTAACATAAGCAGTCTGTCTGTGGAGCAAATGCTTGCAGTTCTTCTATGTAGCTAACATACCTCTAACACTAGTGGTTGGTCTGTGAAGCTAACTTTAGAGGTTGAGCTATGCAGCTAATGTTAGAAGTTGGTCTGTGTAGCTCACATTAGCGGTTGGTTTGTGTAGCAAACGTTACACTTTGGTCTGTGTAGCTAAAGTTATAAAATTATAATCCTGATATTAACCTTCATTTTATACGTATCTGAAATCTGATTACATTTTTTTTCTTCAACTGTAATTAGATACAGTTTCCTTTTTCGTGTCCTGATTATGTAACTCCATCGGCAAACTGTTGCTCCCCAAGCCTGTCGATACAAACCAGTTAGATTTATATATTTGGACGCGTTAACAGAAATTTTGTGGGTAGAAAATATAACATTTGATGTTTTGTTTTGGTTTTAAATGTGTATAGCCAAAAAATGCCTTTGTATTTTTTATGTTTTATATCCAATGCTGTTTTGTAATCCCATGTGGAATGGGCCAAATGTTTGGCACAACATGAAAATTAAAATAAACTAACACCGTTTGACGGTCCTGAATTTGGACCCTGGCAAACACATATTCTGCCTTTTACTCAGCCTGTGAAGTTCATCCCGTTTCCATTGAACATTTTGAAGTACGAATGTCTGTTTTCACCTTACTACTTGTTATCTTCATTGCAGATGTAAAACACTACCCCAGAGGGACTCGAGAGGTTACCAGAGTCGCTGAGTTTAAAACTCTACCAGGTTTTTTTTAAGCGATAAAGGAGCGCTACAGGGAACAAAAGCAAGAGGTTGCATCGGTGAGGCCGTGCTGCCGTCTTGCTACAGGCTAACAGTGAGAAGATGAAATTCAAACCAGCAAGTACAGTTTAAAGGCTTTTCAGACAGCAATAGGTTAGCTTACTGCTGTGAGAGATAGTTTAACTCTGTATTACCATGGCTGCCATGTTTTTGCTGTAATCTACATGCAATAAGATACACTTTATGTTTCTGTCCACATCATTTTGGCCTTTTTGATACGTCACATTAAAGTTAACCATAGGTGCTGAATAGAACTAGGTTCTTGAACTTGTCCCCATAGGAGAACCCTTTTTGGTTCCTGATAGAACCTTTTCAAAGGTTTCACTTGGAAAAGTATCAGGGAGTTCTACCTAGAACATAATAGAATAAAAGGGTTATGGCCACAACCATCTCTGAAGGGTTTCACCCAGAATCCCTTATGAGAGGTTCTACAGAGACCATTCTATGGTGTAGCTGTTCCACCCAGAACTCTATCTGGGGGTGCTATCCAGAACCTTTTTCACCCTCTAAGGGCGCAAACAAGAAAGCACCAAGGGGGTTCTACCAAGAACCTTTTTTTAAGGGTTTTATCAAGAGCCCACTCATTGGGTTCTCCTGATAACCCTTTTATAGTTTAAGAAACACCCGTGGAGGGTTCTACGGAAAACCATTTTACAATTTAAGAAACTTAGACTTTTATATTTTAAGTTTTATCTAGAACCCACTTGGATTTTTCACTGAGAATCCTTTTATAATTTAATAGATTTATCTAGAATCCAATAAAGGGTCCGACTGACGGTCCTTTTTATATTATAAGGGTTTCATCAAATATCCAGGGGGCTCCACTGAGAACCCATTTATATTTCAAGGGTTTTATCTCGAAGCCACAGAGATGGTTCTATCAAGAACCCTTTTATATTTGAAGAGTTACATCTAGGTCCCACTCAGCAGGTTCTACTATAAACCTTGTTATATTCCAAGAGTTTTATTTAGAACCCAGGGGGTTCTATCGGGAACCCTTTAATAATATGGTACAAAGAACCCTTGACAAAAGAGCTCTGAAAGGATTTCAACAGTCCTTGAAGAATTCTTTCTTCCAAAAGGGTTCTCTGGATGAAAAGGGTTCTTAACTGAACCCTCAGCCTTCACAAGGAAATAGTTCTGAGTAGAACCACAGCCCTTCATGAAGAACCCTCTCTGAGCCCTTGTTTCTAAGAGTGTAGGTAACGTTCTCCTGTTTCAACATGACAATGCCTCCATGAACAGAACTGGCAGAAACTAACGAATAAATCTTTTGTACTGATCCTGTCTGGAGTTCAGTATATATCAGGTCTCCACTGGTACGTAGTGTTTTGGGAAATAGACACAGCCTCGAACTCTGAGTCCAACATTAACAAAAGCTCTCGCCTTCACCCGCCTACTCTGCTTTTATATTTTACAAAACGATAACAACTTTAAAGGTTCCCTGTGGAGTTATTGACCTCCATTGGCACTCTGGAGGTGTTTTTGAACAATGCGGGATTTAAAACACTTAAATAATCATCTTTGCAAATGTTTTATAAGGAGACAAAAGCATTCAGCACATTTGTCAGACAAAATTAGTTGTTGAGTAACACAGAATGTAAACATGACTTTTGTTTGTTTACAAAAAAAAAACTCCACAGGGCACCTTTAATTCGCTGCCATCGACACTTCACGATGCTGCCCCGTGCCAGACAAAAACAAGGATAAAGAAGTGCGCATTGCTTTCCTTCCGCTCAGTTACAACAAATATTAATGAGTGTGTCAGTGTCACATTCTGCCTCACCTAGGAGTGACAAGTACACGACAGTCAAGTTAGAAATAACACATACGTCAGGTAAGACTTTTAAAAAAAATGCTTGGTGAAACTTTTCAGGTGACAGCTGCATTTTGGTTAGATTTAGGAAGCATAAGAACTTGGTTAGGTTTTGGAAAAGATCACTGTTTCAATTAAAATAAATACCTAAAACAATCAACACCGGCTTGTTCCCGTCATTATCGCCCCCTGCTGGTACTGCACCTTCATGCATACGTGTGCTTTTCTCACCAAGCTGAGGCAAAATGTGACACTGACACAGTATATCCTCTCATGGATCAGCGGGTCTGTTGCACAATTTGGTGTGAGACTGGGCTGAAGGTTTCGATTCTGTGCGATCAATACATTGATTCTCACAAGCTACTTATTTGGGATTTAGTTTCCTTAGTTTTCCTTAAAAAAAACTTACTTTTGTATAAAGTTTGTGCCAATAAACAGCTCTGACATTTTTATTTAGCTGCACGCTGCCCTGTTGCAAACTTTGAGACATAAGAACAGAGAATGCAACGCGGACAGTTGCAAACTTCAGCATCAAACTTGTGAAAAAGTTGCAGAAATTAAACATAACACAGTGCGGTGCTACTTTTCACCTGTAGATAAAAAATACAGCAAGGTTCATTGTTTTAACCTCATCAAACAATCAAAAACAACATAAGGAGGCTGAAGTCATCGAATATTAGGGAAACATGTTCAATTCCTCCTTGAAATTTCTATTCCAGGTCAGAATAACTTTTTTTTGTGCCCGTTTCACATTTGTTAGAGTTCAAATTATTGCAGAATCTTTGCTGAATTAGTTAAGTGTCTGTTTATGAGATGTAAGAATTCATTAATAATCTTGTAGAAGATGTAGATGTTAAATTGAGCAATGTGTTAATGGAGTCTGGCAGCCGCTGAACTCAAACCCCAGGGTGTGTTTTTGGAGCAGTGGGTTTTTGTTTTCAGGATAACAGGCTTAACTTTGACTGTCAGATGACTGACAGTGATAAAAAGCTGAACAACTTACAGTGGAGGACTCGTCCTCACTTGATATTGTACAATTAAGATGTTGCACATGCCTTGCACTCCTGAAGCATTCCTGCAGCCTGCCTGAGCTTCCTCCAGTGTGTAGGAGAGGGACTGGGGGGGAAACAACTCACCTCAACCATAGATTATACAGTAAATAGGGATTCAACCTGTTTAACTTCCCGTCTATGGCTTGAACTCACTATTTGGGCTGCAGTACTCATTTTGCTCTGTGCAATTGAGAAATATTGCTCATTTAATTATACTCATATTTTGAAAATATCATGCCCATTTAAAAAAATTGTCTGTATAGTTAAAACTGTGTCGAAAAGTATCAGTATCCCATCATGTGCAACAATTTGATACTCAGAAAGGTCTGCACTCCAGTATACCAAAGCAACACAACACACTTGAACTCCCTGACACTCCCCGTGAACAAAAGCCGGTCCATAGAGAAATGCTTTTCCCAGTTTTTGGTGTTGAAGAGCTGAACTGATGTGCGCTGAAGCCCATTCAACACCTCTGGGATGAATTAGAGCCGCCAGCCAGGCCTTGTAGCCCAGCATCAGTGTTGGTCCCCACTAATGTGATTGATTTGGAGCCCATCCCTGCAGCCAGGTTCCAAAATCGGGTAGACAGCAGTCACAGGAGACTGGAGACTGTTATAGCCTTTGAATGAGATGTTCAGCAGTGCCGTGTCCACATACTTTTGACCATATCGTGTATTTCATTGAGCTAAGTTTGAGTGTTGCTGTTGTAAAAGTTGAGTGAGGGTCAGCTCTGTCTTTTATAGTTCTGTTTGCTCAAGGATGTTGACTCTTGGTGTAAATAT
>JAJHUR010101069.1:8414-19472 GCA_027495735.1 Lutjanus campechanus | reverse complement strand
ACAACCGACTATGGAGAGGTAAGAAATGTAAACACACAAACACACTCACACTGCTCAGGTCTGTCTTTTCCCATCATGCAACTGATCGAGTACCATCAGTTTCGTTGAGACCCAATTCGTCATGAGCAGGTTGATTAATCAGGCTCATCTATTGGAGAAAGATACACACAGGTTGGTGTTGTAGCTTCAGTTCACTGAAGGACAACAGCCTGTTCTTACTTGGTTAAATGAAGCCTATTTTCTTGAAAATATGGAACTTGTTCTGACCTTTGTAACATTATTAGACATATTTGCTGAATATACTGTATGTTATACTGCTTAGGATTGCAGGAGCATCCAGGGTAACAGACGATGGTATGTGGTTAAATGAGGACAAACCAGGCTGATTTACATGTTGCTCTAATTCCAGATTTTAAAACTGTTTGGGGGCATTTTACACATTTATTACGAGGTTCAACTGAGGTCCTAGGGCTGTTTCCAGAATCAGGATATTCAGAGTTGACTTTTTTAGTATCTGCAGACAATATTCATTTTCATAAATACTCAATATTACTTGTGATTATGACAACTGTATCAATCATTCATCAGTTACAGTACAGTCCAGTTCACCTGCAGAGCAGCTGCACCACACTCACCTCCTATAACCATCTATATGAGTCTGATGGTTTACCTGTAAGACACTTTAATGCATTTGTTCATCATTTGTGATCTGAAATAAAAAGTATGTGTCCTAGTCATAGCTTAGTTATAAAATTTGAGCCCACTACAGAGCGCCTCTCCTTTGTAGCTCAGGAGTCAATCACACAGTAGACGAGGTTGTACCAGCTTCTGGTACTTTACTAAGATCCAAGGTTACAAGGTTTATTTATTTAACACTTTACAACCCTGGGTTATAAAAGCAAATGTGAAATGCAGTCCCTTCTATGCTAATCACAAAAACAAAAGTTATATAGAAAAAATATATGCAGTAAAATGGGTGAATAAATAATAAGTCAGAAATAAAACTATGTTCCATGACATGAGGATGAATTGAGGAAAGATGGTTCTGGTTCAGGCCATCACAGCAACTCAATCACCAACCTTGTCACCTAGAAATTATGTTTGTACATCACTAAATTTGACTCAAGATTAAATTGTAGTGACAATGTAATTCCTGCCTGGATTCAAATTACGTATAAAGTGCAGGACTGTGACAGCAGAGTCCAGGGTTTGCATCCAGACTAGGGCAAGATGTTGATACTCAATATCTTTTAGGCATCGACTGATATAATCCAGCACCAAGTAACATAGAAACATCTGCAGTCAGTTGATACCTGCAGTCAATCCTTTGGTACCCAGATAAAAACAAACTATTTATATGGGTTTACTCACAACCAATCACTGCAGGCGTTCTTTATAAAGAAGAACCTTCAAAATAAAAGGTGTTGAATGAAGTATTGGTATTGGTACTTTAGTTAAAGTTAGTGAAAGACTGTGATTTTGGTTCAAATGCTAATAAAAAATCTGTCTCAAGACACTGCTGGCTGAGGAATAATGATGTTGTCACAGTAACTTGATGGCATATTGCAAGTTTGCCTATTTGAATAAAATGTTTTGTCAATTTTACTGATACGTTAAGTATCAACAGTTTTTGCGACTTGCGAGGTTCAGGTATGTTTATTAACATTTCCTCTTTATGTCAATAGAAAACATAATTCACCCTCAAAACATATTTACTGTTGCAAATTACTTGTATGTAAATGTAATTTTTCTTAGACATGGCTGCAATTACACAGGTTTTTCTATTAAAACTGCCATGAGCTGTGAAGGAGGCTGTTAATTTAGCAAACGGTACAAACGGAAGAAAACTGTGAACGCTGTACGGAGTGAAAGCACATTTAATTAGTTTGAACTCGACAGCAGATGTAAACAGTGTCAGGATCAGATTAGATGCTGAGCGAGAGCTACAGTAGTTGTTTTTAATGTGTCATCTGGACGATGCATCAGCTTTCACATAAAGGTCAGAGTGAAGGTGAAGCAGCTGTGCAGGTTCATCCTCTCCTGTGCGGATCAATAGCAACTCCTGGTCATGATGCTCCACTTTCCTGCCCCACTTCCTTCCTCCTCTTCCTCCTCCTCCTCCTCCTCCTCCTCCTCCTCCTCCTCCTCTTCCTCCTCATACATATGCAAAATTCATCTCTGACACACATTCAGCCTCCAGAGGAGAGCTGGAATAGATGAAGAGCATTATGGGAGCACAAATGCTCGCTTCAGGATGTCAGATGTCGGGACAGCGTTGCCTGTGGCTGCTCTAAATGCCCCGACCCTTTAACACCACCACACCCCCATGCCAAAATAATGGAATTGAATGTTTAAATCTCATTATGAGTATGCGTGTGCTCGTCTAATCTGTATCAGAGCGGGAACATGCACACGTTGCTCTTTGGATTTAACGTTTTTTTTTTTGATGGCTGATGTGTTTGGCTCACACACAAACACACACATGCGCTCCAGTTGGCAGCGTCTACATGGAGCTAATAATAGACCTGGTCCTTTAGCCTGAATTCAAGAGTCTCAGTCCTGCCTTTATGCCCCCAAAGAATACCCACATCTACTTTCTCCTCCTCACATGCACAATGAATTCATGTTTTGGTGGCCTTACAGACATAAAACGCTCCAAATGCTGCTCTAAAAGCATCGTCTTTTCATGTAACTGCTCCGCTGTTCTCGTTCGAGGACACGGCGGGGACAGACAGGCATTTCCCAAAATAGAGGATTGGTTATAAGAGCAGGCATTCTCTTTGCTCTGGATTATGAACGTCCTTAACCTCCCCAACCCCCATCCAGCTCTCCCTCTACCCTCCCTCTCTCTGCGAGCTGTTGGTGTTTAAATGTTAGCTCTGCAGGAGGTGGTGAATATTTGATAGAGAATCAGCAGGACGAGGGGCTTTACTCTGTTACGACAGGATCTGACCCATGCAAACAGTCCCAGGCTCCCCATCACTCCCTGCCACTCTGACCCGCGTTCTGCTGATCCTGGTCATGAATACTTGTCAACACCAGAGGCATTTTAACAGCCTGAGGAGTAAGCAAGGGATAATCAACGAGTACTTGTGCAATTAACACTAGAAGTGCCAGAAGCCATAAGCGATCATTTTGACCTTTGACTTCAAAAAACTCTATTATCTCTCATTAATACCAGACTAATGGATTTATTCTATTAGTTTGAAATAACACCAAAATGAAAATTCCTTAAAGTGTATTTATATATTTATCAATATACTGTACATGCCATCACATTTAGTAAACCATAATGATTGCATATGTTCATAGACGTTT
Source organism: Lutjanus campechanus (assembly GCA_027495735.1). Taxonomy (NCBI): domain Eukaryota; kingdom Metazoa; phylum Chordata; class Actinopteri; order Lutjaniformes; family Lutjanidae; genus Lutjanus; species Lutjanus campechanus. The sequence continues at coordinate 16,154 of JAJHUR010101069.1, read as the reverse complement.
TTTTCTGTAGGACAGTAACCATCATGTGATCAGATTCAAATTTTAGATTTACTCACCGACAAACAATTAAATGTATTTCATAAGATTATAAACATGTTATTTTAACAATAATAATGATGAATTTCCACCTAGAACCATCATAAAAAATAATCATAGCCAATGGGAAAAGGCTGGAAATTAGTACAAAAATAAAACCAAAAAAAGTTAGAATATTGCTTTGAACAGTTTTAACTCACGTGTAGCCAATCAGAACAGAGTATTCACTCACACCATGGTATTAAAAAATGAAACAATTATGCCAGTATTTGTTCTATCGTGGTTGGTACGTTGGGCTGGTAGAACAAGAAACACGCAAGATTTAACAACATTTGACTGTTTTGTATTACTTTTCCTTCCCGTTCTCATAGTCTCTCCCCTGCTGCCTTGTCACTCTGGTTCTGTAGTATACAGACTCTGACCCAGTTCACCACATCACCAATTCTGGGTTACAAATGCTGCGGCTGCAAAAGTACAAGCCGTCATATCAAATCAGCATGAGTACGAGGGGTGTATGGGCAAGCTTTTACATCATTCATAGACTTTTTACTCAAGAAACAGGAAACATTTTAGCCCGCTGCTCACCTGTGTCACATCATGTAGGTACAGACCCAGCGTGTGAGACACCCCGTGGAAATCGGGGGTCCCCCCTGCCTTGTGCTCCAGTGTTATGCTGAAGTCTTACACAGACTCAATACTCAACACGACTTCATGCAAGCCAAGTCTACCAACAAGCCATAGAAGACAGTTACCATCTAGAGTAGCAAATTGTAGCCTCTCTTCTGTAGTACACAAAGATGTCAGCACCTTTCCTACATTGCAGAGTAATGCAAAATGTCAGACTCTGCTGTCGTCACAGAAAGGTTAGATGTATGTTGGTGATTTGATGGGATAGAAAGCCTTTTTCACTTGCGTGTCCAAAAGAATGTTTTTTTTTTTATCTTTCTGTGAATGCTAAGTAAGCACAACAGCCAAAGGCCAAAATTACAACAAGGTTTCTTTTTTTTTTTAATGGAAAAAGTACATGGCCATCCAATTCAATGCATCAAAGTATTTCTCTAAGCACTGGGGCAATGTCATTGTTGATCTGAGGTCAAGCTTCCTCAGCTTTTTGCCTTAAAATCTCAAGTTCAGTCTGAAGGCAGACGAGTCTCAAAGTAGAAAAAAACTAAATAAAGTAATTAATTTACAACAAAATAATCAAAACAAACACAAGCAATAGATGGGAGGAATCTGTGAAGTCAGCGGTGCAGGTAGGGGATGAATGAAATGTGCTGCATGGAAATCAAAAGCCACAGTGTAGAGGGTGAGGAGATTTGCCCTCAGGACTGACTGCTGCTCTGGCTTATATTCACGGGGACACACCGGGCCCAGGTGTGTCCCATACAGCTGATTAAACTCCCGAATGGTCTGCAGCCCCGGAGATAGAAAGCACAGTGACAGCAAAGTGAACCAAACAGAAGGGCTGTCACAGACTCAACTCAAGTCCACATCTGAAGTCTGCTGCTCTTGTGCAAAGTTGTGTGACCCTTTTGTCTGTGATCCATCCATGAATCCATATATTCATCCAATGATTTCATCCATTTTCCATAACTTGGGGTGCAGTGGCAGCAAGTTGCTCAGACATCCTCCCCCAGCCACATCCTCTAGCTCCTCCTCAGGTCTCCCAAGGTGTTCCCAGCCCAATCAATACCTTAATATTAAAGCCAATACTGATATTGATATTTTACTGTTAAGTAAAAATCTGATTCTGATGTAGCAGCAAACATAATTTAATTTTGATTATTAAAGTAATGTGACCAGTAATCTGATATTTTACAGTTGAAAAATCAGTATCAGGCTTTCCAGCGGACACATTTTGCAATGGTGACACTATTTCTGACTGTTTCTTTACTGCGATTTCTTTTTACTTAACGACTGATGTATAAGGATACAGGTCGTCTGCAATAAGTCAGTATGAGATAATATATTGGCTAATATTGGCTGAACAACCTCAACTTTCTCCTTTCAATGTGACGGAGCTGTGTTTCTACTCATTTCACTCTGAGCTCCTCATCCTATTCCAGTGAGCACAGACATCCTGCTCAGGAAGCTCATTTTATCTGCTTGTATTTGCATCATTCTTTCAATTACTACCTAAATTTAATGAGTGTTGGAAGGTCAATTGACTGACGAAACAATAGCTGAAACCAGCCTCACTGGATTGATAAAAGCTCGGATCATGCAGAAATATCCATGATCCAAGGTTTTACCTTTCTCTTTTAAGTCTATATAGCTTTACAGCATAGAGAATATGATTAGATTAAATCAGATTAGGTGAAACTTTAATGAACCTGTAGTGAAACTGGGTCAGCAAAGAACTGGATATACAGTATATAGAACAAATAGATGGTATAAAGATAATATAATGAATGAACATACTGATGATAACATGAAAACTAGAGCCAGACTTCAGTCATCATAAAACAAAGCTCCTGCTGGTTTTTAAGATGTTTTTGCAACATAAATAATTTTCTGAGTTTTAATTTTTTCTTTTATGACCAATGCACGATTTAGCTCCTCCACCCCTTAAACAATTTATTCTAACAGCTCATCATGGTGAAATGAGGCAAACAAGATCATCAGTGTGGAGAGACTGCTATTTATAACACATTGCTCAACAAAATTTGCTCAAACTGCTTTCTCAGCTACAGCAACAAAACAGTGGGATATTATCCCAACAAATGACAGTGAGTGAATCAGTTTTAATCAGTTCAAAACTAAATATTTAAAAAAAATGGATGAAGGACAAAGAAGCATTCTGTCATTAAGGTCTGGTTATGCCTCTTTAAAAGTTTACTGGTCTGTCCTGTACATATGTGTGTTACATTAACTTATTTTTTATATTTTTATACAGTTTGTACTTTGTATAAATACCCAGGGGGATAAGATAAAAAATATAATTGTGCTATATCTGGTGCAATACATTTATTGTACACTGTCTCTGGTTTAAATAAACCAATACATTAATGACTGATAAAACTCAAAGCTTGAGAAACTTGGGGGTGAGCACATAAGTAGTATAGATATAGTAAACTGATTTTCTTCAAGAGTCATTCTATAAAGCAAGGAGGGGAAACTTAGCTTTCAGTGATTTTTAAAACTAATATGACAAATATTCACCATTTCCAGGTTCAAATGTGAAAAAGTGCTGCTTTATCTTGTCATATATGATATTTATGTGAATATGTTTTTAGTTTTTGACTGTTAATGAACAAAACATATTGCTTGAATATGTTGGGCTGTGAAATATTATAATGGGCATTTTATAGACCCGATAGATCGATAATTAATCGATAAAGTAATCACCACATTAATCACAAATGAAAATAATGATTTGTCGCAACCCTACATGAAAGTTTATATTTTCAACCTCGCACTTATAGCCTGACATCTTTAAGCAGTTCTGTAGCAGAGATCTTCCTGGTCTGGTTGCCATGGTAACGGCGACAGAGTTAGCATCAGGCTCCTCCTTATATATGCTGTAATTATGATGTCTCAATGTACATATCCCCATCGGACACATTTATACTCACAGGGGGAAAACACCAAAGAAAACATAGACAGAAGGCTATGTAAGAGTAACATACACACACACACCTGTATCCCTACACTTAAACACCACACACACACACACACACACACACACACAAACATGTATAGACACACAGGTTACGTTGGCGATGAGTTATGGACGATGTGTGTGTTATGTGACCTGGATTTCAGAAGCTAGCGTGAAAGCCACAGCGAGAGCTCACGCGAGCACAGAACATGCTGCAGGGATGCTTTACTCCTTATACACACACACACACACACACACACACATACACACACACAAAATGACTGCAGTCTTGGATACACACGCACACACTCAGTCAAATGTGCCTAATGAAAAGGGCAGAAATTAGTTGTTTAGTCTGATTCGGCGCAGAAACAAGCTGATGTTGCTGTGTGATCTCCTGACCCACATTCCTCTTCACAGTTTCACATTTCTAACCCTCTGAGGACCCCGAAGTTACTCACTCGCTTAGTATCACATAATGAGATTAACTTAACTCTGTCAAACTGCTGCACAAAAACACTGATATGCAAACACACAGACACACGTCTCCCATATCTGTCTGTTGTTTCCTGTCTGTCTCCCACCTTCCCCATGTCTCTTTGCGGTGTCTCTTATCAGCGGAACATGAAGCAGATATCGCCCTCGGGGTGGGATGAGTGTGTGTCTCCAAATCCTGAAGGATGATGACATATGAAGGGTGTTATACACCCTGGTGCTGAATGGGTGCTTTGAGGTAGAGACGGCAGAAACAGAGTTAAAGCTTGTTGTTAACCTTCTTTTCTCAATCCAATTTACCAGGATCAGAAGTAAAAAACAACAACAACAAACAAACCAAAAACACAAGGGGTAGGAGGCACTTTTACACTTTACACTTTATTTCCTGCAGCATAAATGACAAAGAAAAGCAGCAAATCCTCACATTTAAGAAGCTACAACCAGCAAATGTTTGTCATTTTTGCTTGAAAAGTAACTGGAATCATTAATCAGTCAAATCTTGTCAAAATAGTTGGCAACAAATTTTCCAACGAGGACATCATGAGAAAAGATATTAGGCCATTCTTTGAGAAAAACATAAAAGGGATGATATGAAGTGTTTTGGGCCAAAATAAATGTCATGTCAAATAAAATTATTAAAACAAAATTATTAACAAGTTTAGTGACACATTTTATTTTTGAATGGCTCAGGAGCCTCATAGCTCAGATGGCCCTTCTGGCATTTGCCCACCTCACCAGATGGCCGGTCTGTCACTGTACAACAGAGGTTTGGAGTTTTCACAGCACATATGCAACACTGAGGGAAAAGATGAGGCAACATAATGTTAAATGACAATTTATTTCACTTTAGCATGTTTTCCCTCTTTTATGACAAAGAAATTTGCCATGTTTGACCCTTTGCAATATTTTACTTTGCAGCATTTATGTAGACACCTGCACATTAAAGGTCCAGGTGTGAATACTTTATTGTCAATACTTTATTGTCATGTCAACACGGTTTATTGGATTTTGACTAAAGTGCAGAAAAAGACAAAAATAGAAAAAACACTCAGTCACAATGCCCAACACAATAAATAATGTATAAAGCATCACCAGCCCATACAATAATAATAAAGCATAAAACAATGGGTGAAATCAAATCCAACACATAGGAACACCATAAATAAAACAGTAGGACCTGTAGGGAAATTAGCAGCAACATAAAACGACCCACTAGATCAAATGCTCTAAGTGCCTTAAAAACGTCTGCTTGCACAAATTATTTAACCTGCTAAGTGGCCTGCAGTGCTATGTCTTGCAGAATAAGGCAGAATTTGAATATAATATTCATAAATATGTTTTCATTAATGTAAAATTACCTGAAAATGAGAATCGTTGTGTTTTTGTTACCTTAGAATGAGCCGTTTGTAGCTACAGAGGGTGCAGATCAAACAAAACATTGTTGTGGTATTTTTTGCGAGTGTAGAAGGGGAGGGTGAGGTGAAGTGTTTGTAATCTGCAAGGTCACCTCTAGATGTCGCTAAATCAAACACACTGGTCCTTTAAATGACATTAAATCAATCAACCTAGCTCTCATGTCAAGTCCAAAAGAGCTCTTTCCAACACTTTGGTTTTAAGATAAAGTAACTTGCCCAGGACAGGCTGCAGCTGCTCCTTTTGCCTCGAATATAATCTGATCTGAAGTCAGATCGTACAAAATACCCCCTCAGTGCTCCATAATCCTAATCTGACCCATGGAAGTCTGCCAGTTCTGATACAAGGTCAGCGAGGAGAGCTGCAGGTACAGTGCTGTGTGATACTGTATCTTGAATAGAGCTCTGCAGAATATATAGGTCACTGTGCCCACAGCTCTCTTTCTCTCTCTCTCTCTCTCTCTCTCTCTCTCTCTCTCTCTCTCTCTCTCTCTCTCTCTCTCTCTCTCTCCATGCTCTATGTTCATATCTCTCGCCCCCTCTCCTCACTCTGGCTGCTGCTAATATGTGAAGTCAGATGAAGAGGCTTGTCTCCCCTGGCTCTCCTCCTGAATCATGCAAAGCAGCTTCAGACATCAGAGGGCTTTGCAGGAAGGCCGCTCCGTCCACTGTATGTGTGTATGGACGTGTGTTCACATGAGCAAAGCAGGTTATGAATGCAGCAATTTAAATGGAAGAGAGAGAAAAGGATGAAAGGGAAGCAGCAGAGTGTGCGTGTCTCAGAGAGTAAATATCGTCAACAAATCCCATAAAAAGACCAAATCCTACCAACGAGTATTCCCATACGGCTTATTTCTCTGTGCCTCCATTCTTGACCAGCGACGGCTAAGAGTCTACAGCCATGTTGGCTGCTCTAATGTTTTGTTCAGACTACCAGTGACAAGCATCAGGCATCAGTAATTTTCAGTGGAAGTTGGCAAAGTGAAGCAAGACACTGACAGACAGACACTTGTCACTTTGTGTCGTGTGACACACTACAAATCAAAGTTGAGCCAGACTCAACTTTACTCAGCGCTCGGCGACGATGTAGTGGACCATGTTTGGCCATTTTGTAGCTGAGTCTCTGACTGTATTTAGCTTTCTGTCAGAAAGACCAGAAAGGCTTTAGGATGTCAGGTGACATAGTTTAATGAGCGACACTGTCCACACCAGGAGAGCAGGACTTTAACCCACGAGACTGGGTTAAACTCTCATGTGAAACTTATTGTTGGCTTATTTGACATATTATCTTCAGTTTTTTTAAAACCATTTTCAGTTTTCTGTAACAGTCTGGTTAGGTTTAGGCAGCCATAAGCTTTCTGTCAGAAAGCCTTGAAGGCTAATTCTACATGTGATATTTAGGCACAGTATACATGAAGCTAAATGCTTTGCAACATCAGCATGCTAGCATGTTCACAATGATAACATGCTGATGTATGGTATAATGTTTCACCATTGAGTTTGGATTATTTGAGTGTTAGCATGCTAACATTTGCCAATTAGTTAGCTGTGAAAAAATGTAATAAGAAAAACTACATATTTAAAGGTTGCATAACTCTAACCTTGCCTTTCGCACAGCTGTAGCACTCAGCATGGCCAGACTTGAAGTAATTTTCAGGTCTTTTCACACTCTGTCCCTCGTTCTGGAATAATAAGACATGTATTGTGGAAGACAAGAGATTTAGTTCACAGAAAACTAAATGATAGGCTACATTATTATTTTTACACTTAACTTCTTAAAACATGGAACTCTATGTGGCGATATAAATTGACAACAGTATTACTCATGGCACAGTTTGGACAGGACCAAAAAAAATCTTTTTTTTCTCACTCTCACTGACTTCTGTGCATATTGTTTTTTTCTGAAATAATGGGTGTCCAATGGGGGACACCAGAAGGGGAGAGACTTTGCCTGTAGTTGTTGAGACATTTCATCGGCACCAGAGGAAGTCAGAGGAAGTTTTAAAGGTCCCCAAAGATTTATTCTCTGGAGTCCATAAACATCTTAACAACATTTCATGGCAGTACTTTCAACATAGTTTATTTCAGTCTGGACCAACGTAGTGAACTGACCGACTGACATCTTCTTTACAATGAACATTAGTGCTGTGGTTTATGTTAGAGGACCAGTGTGTAGGATTTAGTGCTCAAAATAAT
>JAJHUR010101068.1:0-17508 GCA_027495735.1 Lutjanus campechanus | reverse complement strand
GTAGCCTGTGCCGAAAGACTTATTCCTGATGGGAGAGATGGGAGGTCTCCTGTCAGCTGATTTGTTGATTAGTGTCTGAGAATTTGTATTCTTACGTGTAATGATGTGTGGGTGGATGCTGCACACTACAGCATGGAGAACACTAGTGGCTGTAGACTGCTTAGAGCGGCAGAGTGATGGTCAAGCCTGACTGAGCACATGAGGCTCACACAACCATGAACGGTGAGCAGGAGCATGACTATTCATTCAGGTCCTGGAGACCAGGTATCCACCAGCACTTTTTAGTTAAAGATTCACCGTGTGGAGCCCACCGTGTGCTGGCCCCTGTGACAGATCAAGTGGAACTGACAGTGAGTAGGCTGCTTGCCTTGGCATCCACAGGCTGTGGAGCATCATGCGTGCTCTAAATGTATTCTGTTAGCTGATGTTCAGGAGAGAAATGAGAAGATGGGCTCATCAATCACCATTTTCACACCGACTGTGCGCTTAAATCAAGAATGCAGTGGCAGACAAATCTCTGCAGGTGGTTATATTTAACCTTTGTTTTTGCCGTCATGCTCATCAATTCTGCCTAAAATGTTCACACTTAGATCAGTGTTGAAAAACATTCCTCCAATTTCGCAGGGATACATTTCATTGACAGTAGGGGTGGGCAATACTGCAAGATCTGGTTTTTCTCTGTTACCCAGTAATTCAGGGCCAGAATCATTGATATCAATACTTTTTTATTATTTTATTACATAAGGGAGAGCAGTGTGTTATTATTTCTGTGGTGAGTGCATTATCAATTGGCCAAATCTGCCTAAATATGGAATGCTAAACCTTTCAGAGTTACACTAGAAGGTTATAATATTCAGCCATTTTCATGTTTCAGCTTTGAGGTACATTTTTTGTTTTCTATTGCATTAAAAAATGAATTTAAATAACAAGTTTCAATTGGCTGAATGTATAATTTAAATGTTAGAATAATGAATACATATTGAAGTGGACTACTAAAATAACAGCTATCGATGAGCAATAACAGTTTGAAAATGTAATAGTTTAACCAATGCTGAAGATCCGATTTGACTAAAATATTAATTTAAGAACTATATATGTGGATATTCCTGCCTGAGCCTCTGAAAAGACTCTGCCAGTCAACTCTGTCTCTGTGTCTGGCATCAGGATGCTGAGGCACTTCTCTCCTCCTCCTCCTCTCTTTTCCGTTACAGCTCCAAGTTTTCTATCTTGTGATGTTTTGTCTGTTGTTTGAAATAATGTGTAGTGAACAGCCTACAACACATGCTTTCATTCACAGCTGTGAAATATCTCCAGATGAAGCTCTTCTTTCATTCAGCCATCGCTATGTATCGGATTAAACTAGTCGTGTGTGCATCACGATGCCCTGTGTGTGCACAACGCGTGTGTTGTTTGAGTGCATAGACAGCACTGCAGGAGCAAAGAGCACGTGCACTCACCAGCTGAACTTTGTTTGCACAGAAAGTTCCACTTTTCGATTAAATAAAAACATCACAATGAGGAAAAGAGAAACTGAAACTTGGCATCGATCCTATTGACGCCAGAATCGATTTTCAAAAATGAGACGCAGTATCGGATGTTATCGATATTTTGGAACCATTCCACCTACCCTGAACTGATACACCTTTTACTGACAGAATCAAGGGCACTGACCTGAAAACAAATAATCAAACCCCAAAAAATTTCACTGCTTACTCACTTTTAACACAGTAACACTGTAGTCCCACATATCTTTTAGGGATGGATGATATGACTTTATATACCAAAAGACAATATAAATTTATCACCTGTTACTTTAAAAAAACAAAATCAATCAATTAATCACCATTAAGGTATGTTTTGTGTACCATTTCTCCAGAGCTAACAGGTAATTGTGCCCCATTTGACATTGGATTGTTATTCTGTTTGTTTAAATTGTTTATGCTTCATGAATTAATCACATTAATCACATGTCACATAACTAATGCTCCGTTAGAACTGTTAAAACCAAAAAAAAAAAAAAAGAATCTGTGCATTTTGTACCTTATCAATTAGTAATTTTTTAGTCAGTTGTACCATGTTCAACCATCAATTAAGGAAAATGCACAAAATTTGCAAACCTAAATATGAGCAAATATTTGATCCCAGCTTTTGATTCTTGACCATTTTTAATACTCCTACTCTTGTACTACAGGCACATTTTGGTCAGCAACAAAGAAGTCTTGAGATTTAATACTCAGCCTGACTTACTGAAATTTGAAATCCAGCCTGTAGGAGAGGCAAATCAGCACAATATTCTAATCATATAACAACAATGACGATTCAAGATCTCATCTGGCCTCATATCACAATAATAATCAACATATTAATACATTGCAAAGCTGTTCCTAAACCTCAAGACACACACTTCTAAAGGCTTCCACTGGCTCGAAATACAAGAAAATGCATATTAAATGTTTGAACTGATGGGGGAAAAAAATGAAATTCCAATTCTTTAATCCCTTCTTTACCTGAATCAGTAAGTCCTTCATCTTGGTCCCCTTCTGGAGGAGCTGGCTGCTCTCTTCTTTCAGGAGTTTTTGCACAAACTCTGCTGCAGCCTTATTCTTCTGGGTGAGGAGAGAGGCCCAGATAGCCCTGTACAGCACAGTGTTATCTTCGCTGGGCTTTCCAAAGGGGTTATCTATCACCCCCACGCGCACTCCAGGGCTGGTCTTCTGCTTGCACACACACACACACAGATACATACAACCACAGCAGAGATGTAATTCACACAAATATCACACATTCTTATATTTCCAGAGACTACCAGTGTCACTGAAGAAGAGCACTGGAGGGAGAGGGTGTTGATTGCTTAAAAGTAACAGTAAAGGTCGCTCCTATCTGCTAATTCTACCAGCATTTTTTTTCTTTCATTTCAAATGAATCAACAGTGAATATTTCATTTTATAGGTCTGAATTGCTGTTTTTTTTTGGGAGCAGATAATTCATTATCAGAGTAAATTTACTTAGTTTTATGTCATAGTAACATTAATGTACTTCATCTCCTGTGCTTGTATGTGAGGTTGCAGATTTACAGCAGACGGGTTTTGTAGCTGCAGGGACACCAGCTGCAAGATTTGTGTCAAAGACAGTCCAATATGAAAAATGTTACAGACTGAGTCAACAATCAGTCCCTCTAAGAATTTAAAGCTTGTGATATACTGTCAAGACCACATAAAAACAGATCTTGCACCAGTGTTGGGATTCTTAATTTCACTACACTAAAAATCAGTATTTATATTTTTAATTCAAATAAACAACACATAATCACATAGCATTATGTCTATTTGTAGACTGTGCCTTTTAAAGCGTTCCTAATAGAAACTAAACAGGGAGAAGTGAACAGGATACTCACCACATGTTTCAGAGCATTGAGCAAAAGTTTTCTTCCTGAGACTTTCTCAAAATCTGCGACTATCCACATGGTCACAGAACTCATCCCATCCTCATCTAAGGTTAAAAACATAAAAACAACTCATTAGTACTCTTGATACATATGGTAATAACTGACTGATTGATTGTTTGGTAAAAATATCAAAAATAGTGAGAAATGCCATCACAATTTCCCAGAGTCCAAAGTGCCACATTCTCCATGCTTGTTTTGTCCAACCAACAGTCAAAATGTCAAAGTTGTCACGATTCTTAAAAAGATCTACATGGTATCAAGCATGATACAATGGCTGGTAAGCTACGCTGTTGTCTTTGATGTGTTGGTTTTTTTCTTCGGCCATGTTTTGGACGGCACAAGTAGTTGCGGGTAGAGTGAAAAACGTATAATGGGAGAATCACCGATTCTAACTTTCACTTTGATTCTTAACATTGAAAGCTCATTTCGATATATTCTCAATTTAATATTAAAACTGTGACACTAGTTAGTAAAAAAACATTTTAATGATTGTTATATTACTTAATTAGTTTTTAATAATTAAGAATAATTAAGAAAAGCAACAAATCCATAAATTTGTGTGATAGAACGATAAAATGTTTTTGCACATAAATGACTTATCAAAATAGTTGATACCCCACAGCCCTCATCAAACCTATTGTTACAAAGGAAACACTGTATCACTCTACATCCTATCTTTTACAGTTTTATGGTCAGTTGAGAAATAGTTTTACTGCTCCATTTTTTCAGTTTAATAGCCATTGTCTGGTAGACCAAAAAGTTCATTTTGGACCATGGGCACATATCACACTGCATTTCAGTTTAAACATCCTGTTAAAATCCATTCTGATCAGTCTGCTGCAGTTTCCTAGCATTTGTACCGACTGATACATACTCAAAGTTCTGGTGGAGGGCAAAAAACTGTTTTCTATCTCAATGTCAACTGTAATGCTTACGTGGCATTTAGCAAGAGCTGCTAATCCTTTAAAAGGGTTAGCTTATACTTATACACTGACAATCGGATGAAAGTGAGAAGGAAAATGAGATTCAGTCATTACAGTGAATGTTCAGTTTATGACTGAGAGGTAAGAGAGACTGAGACATCTGGCAAAGAGCTCTGTATATTAGTGGAGAATAGTCCCACCTGTCACAGTTATATTCCCCTCAGTCAGTCAGTCAATCAGTCAGTTAAAAAAGCAGGCAGTCAGCCGATCAGCTAGTCCACAGAGGGAGGATGGCAATCAGCCTCCTCAGCCTCAGTGAGATAGCTACACTCCAGGCTTGAGCAGTGAAATGCAGCTCTGACGACCATTTAGACTGTTGGCCCAAAGCCAGTCAGCAGACCCAGCAATCATCTTGCTTGAGGCGCAGCCTGTCTGCTTTAACAAAGGTCAATTTCACACTTTCATAGATCAGTAAAGCAGTGTAGGACTCATTTTTCTTTGGATACTGCTCATTTAAAGGTTTTCAACAAGTAAATGCAGAACAGTTGCTCCACTTTAGATGACAGGGTGCAGATGCTCAAATATGTGATTTATATTGTTGCAACACACTGTGTTAGTGAAAATGAATAAGTGTCATCTGAAATAGTGTTAATTAGGAAACCAAAGCAAAAAATAATTAGTGACTCCTTACCACTGTTTGTAAAGTACTTAATTCTCTTAGCCATCACAGCTGTTTTGTCTCTGGAGTCCAAAAATGAAAACATAGTTGTGTCCTCCCATTCATCTACAACTGCAAGACAAGAAAGACAAAGTACAAAGAATGTGAGAAGAATACAGAAAATGAGACAATAATGGAAATTTTAAGATTATTAGCACAGGTCACCTGGCTTGGCAGTGAAGTCAAGGTACTGTCGGTCAGTGCTTAGAATAAGAGGGTTCATCCTGGGAACCACGTTGGCCTGCTCCATTAGATAGTCCACAACATCTGAGCCCTCAGTCAACTGTCCCTGTAGGCAAAGAACAAAACGGATGAGCATGAAGTCACTAGCTACATTTACATGGTCAATACTTCTTCAACCCAAGTGAAATCATCCTGATTAGAAATTTCAATTTCAATTTCAATTTATTTATTTGAAAGGACAGTGCAAGTTGATGAACGTCATATACAAAGTGCATATCCTGGGAACAATATTAGCATCTTTAAATCCTGAAAGGTTTCTAACAGAAAAGTTGTATCCACTACTGACTAGTTCTGTTTTGCTGCCGCCATGTTTCTGTCTCTTCCGGGAACTCGTTTATGACACATCAGCTACCCCCATGTGGGCCAAACATGAGTAAGAATATATTTATTCCAACCAGAGAAACAATCAGAATAAGGGTTTACATGGTTACGTTTTTCCAATCCAACAGATTAACAAAGGTTTATACCACCCCACTCAACCTAATCGAGAATTTCTTCCTTCCAAAATTCCTTCAAATCAGCAAAAAGGATTTAATCTGAGTCTAGCAGTCCCTTCTGATTGAGGTGTTTACATGAGGCATGTTTATTCGATTGAGCTATTGTTCTGATTATTTGTGTAATATTAGTGTCCATGTAAATGCAGCTACTGAGAACATCAATCCACAAGGAAATACTGAAGGAAAAAAAAAGGAAACACAAAAACCTTGTGTGGGCCTTACTGATGAACAGCCAAAATGCAGTGAAATGTAAATGTGTCTGCAAAGGCAATAATGTGGAGAGCCAGGGAGGAATATTTATGTGCTATAAACTGTAAAACTGCAAACTGCGATGTCCTGCTATCTGGCAAATCTATGCTGGCTATGAATCTGCTTGTTAATATGCAACAAAGCAGTGAATGAACTGCCACTGGTGCAGATATCCAGTGTTTGTTTATCAATCTAAAGGTTCTAATCCTAGCACAAAAAGGGGCAGATTTAGTAGGTTCAATATGAAAAGTGAGTCTCCTTCTGGACAGACATGTCATACCATAAAGACAGCTCTCTGGAAGGCGGTGGTGGTGTCCATTATGCGCTGCAGGATGATGGTTTCCAGCTCGTCTGGGTCCATCTCATCTGGGCTAAGTGGGACTCCATTAAATAAAGCCAGAGGAAGGGCACCCAGGCCGCTGTTTTTGTAGAAGAGGGCACCATCCTGGAGCACAGAGAACATGGACTGTGTCTTTGGTGCTTAAATTTATCATTTTTAAAGTAATTATTTCCACTTCCTATACACTGAAAGAAAGAAACAAGAGCTACTTCATTTTCTTACCTGCCTTCTGTCATCATACTCGGATTCTACACCAAGAATCCTTTCAGCGTTGGCTTTGGGGAATTTTTTCTTCAGGTAAGCAGAGACTGCATCAACAGACAGCGTCTCCCCTACATCTACTTTGTTGTACAGCTGCAAGAGAGTGGCAAGTCAGATCAGATTTGACCATCACTGTCTTCAAACTCCTGCGACTGTCAATAATTTCCGACTCCATTTGAAAGAGCTGATACCAGAGGCAAACTCCCACTGACTCATCTGGTCCAATAATGTCCAACACCGTGGGATAACATGAGGCACAATAAAACAACTGACTTCTGAGGCACGAACAGACACGAGCTGTTGAGGAGTGTGCATTAGTTGTTCTTCAGGAAGTGCTTACGAAAACTACAGAGATTTATACTGTATATATGACATACTTACTGAAAGCATGGATATCAGAGCCTGGGATAAATCGTACTCCTCTGCAATGTAATTCAGCAGTCGGTAAAATCCAACACCTGCATCTGAGAAGCCATCAATCTCATCTTTGGTGTTGACGACAAACACAAATCCAATTCTATAGAGAGGGGGCAAAAACAAGTATTCAATTTGCAGGTGAAATGAGACTCACTAGCTGGTAAAGATTATAAATGCCAAGAGTGGACCATATAAACAGCTGTGGAGGTTTGAAGAATAATAGCACCAACCTCAGGGGGATCTTGTGCTTGTAGAAAAGCTCTGCTAGTTTCACCAGCTCAACACTTTCCTCTCGTACTGGATCTAGGAACAGCACCTAACAATAAAGCCGTCGCTGTCAAATCTGAATCATAATGCAGTACAAACACAGTATGTGACCTGGATCATAGATGAATTAGAGTTTTTGCAGATACAACAACACACCCAGTCCCAGGCAGTTCTGATAATCAGAGGCAGCGTTAAGTATTTAAACTGTACTCTGTATTCTTTTTGGTGAAAGTGTGTCTGACTGTACTGTCGATTTAATCTGAGTCTTCCAGAGAAGAGTCGAAAGCATCCAAAGCATTTCAAAGTAACGACTGAACTACAATGAAGACTCCTCTCAATTCCATCCCTTTCATCACCACTACCCTCTCAGCACCTCTAGCCTTCAGGGGACTCACCAGGTTGAAGAAATTGCGTCGGATCTGCCGGATGACTCCAGGAAAGGTGGCCCTGAGGAGCTCCTGTACACCTGTTGGCCAGCTGCGGTACACTGGGTCATTTTCTATATCATTCAACCACTGCAAAGAGCATGACAAAAAGAGGGTTTGAGTGAAAATAAATCGATTCATGAGTTAAGTACAAGCAACAGAATAGAGTGGTGATTTCTGTGTTTTTACTACATTTCTTCCATTTAGACAGAAATCCAAATACTGGCTTTAGCTTAATCAGAGTTGTTTTTTTTTTACATTTATAACCAGGTTGGTTTTCAGTCAAGGCTGTGAGTGCTAGAACCTGAGACACTCAGTTACAATACATAGCTTACCTTAATACCAGATGTGTTTGTTGGGCCTATAAATACTTGACTCTTTTGCTTTTGTTTTACTTTACCACCATGTATTTGTAACATACACCAGTAACCCCTCCCACAAATCCAAATTCCACAATTACATTTACAAATGCTCTGTATCTAATACTGGCAGCACTGATTTTCAGGGTGTCACTGTATTTCCAACAGCAGCTACTCCCTGTACTTGACATGAATGATTCCGTGTGGTGATAAGTGTTTCCTGTATTTGTCAAGAGCACTAAGATATTGCGCAGTTACATTAGGTAACTTTTGAAAGTATAATTCCCTGTCAACTGCTCTATACCTTATTTAATCACAAGATGTAAAAGATGTATATACTTAAATCTGTTTATCCAGAGTAACCAATAAACAGATAATTACATTGTACAATTACATGCATGCATGTAAATTAGCAGTTGCACATTAATGGACAGTTCTGTGGACAGAAACAGGGCTGCAACTGAAAATTATTTTCATTATCAAGTAATCAACCCATTATTTTCACAATTAATTGTTTAGTCTATAACAGGGGTCATTAACGTTTTTCAGGCCATGGACCCCTTAACTGAGAGAGAGTTGAAGCAAGGACCCCCTGCTACACTGTACTAAAAATTTTGGGATCTTTTCTCCTTTGCTTTTAAAGACCGCTCACAAATGCACAAATTAAGGTAAGTGACCACAAATTTGCATCCTTTCTTAATGTCGAGTTCAACTTTGAGGGGTTGGAGTCATAGCCTCAACCAATGGCAAAGATGTGTTTTTTTGTTCATCTCAGAAGGCAGTGGCCTCTCCCTCACATTCGCACATGTGTGACCGGGCCCTTAGCTGCAGCTGTTAAATCAGCAGTCATAGCAAGGTTAATCTTACGTACTTTAGCATAACTCTCTGCACTTTGGCTGGAGGCCTTTTTTGCATGGTTGTGTAAATTAAATGTTTCAGGGGTTTTTTTCTTCTTCATATTTTTAATGAATAAGTCAATTTATCTTTGCTAACAATATGCTGATTTCCTGATAATGTGTCATTTATATTTTTGAGGAAAAACTTTCAAAATATATATATATTAAACAATAATCTGTTGGACCCCTGCAGTAACTCTGGGGACCCAGATGATCTATAATGACAGAAAATGTGAAAACGGGTGACATCTGCAGATTGTTTCTTTTGTCCAATCGACAGTGCAAAAGCCAAAGATTTTTTATTTACTCTCATAAATGATCAAAGAAACAGATTTTTTTAACACAGATTTTTTTTTTTTAACATTTATGAAACTGGAACCAGCAAATGTTTCACATATTTGTTGACTGAAATAATTTATCAATTATCAAAATAGTTGTCAATTAAATTTCTTTCCATTGATCAGCTGATTAATCACTGTAGCTCTAGACAGAACATTCAACATGTACATTCGTATAATGCTCTACTACCCACCATCAGAGGAAGCTATTAGAAATGGCTTTTTATTATAAATGACGAGAATCATAGCTTCAAAATGATCCATAATTGCCGGCCAATCTGCCACTAACAGTGGTCTTTCTCTCCGTAACTTAGAGTACAAGCCTCCCCACAGTGCAAACGTTTGCCTTGCTGGCACACTGTGATTATCTCTCTTACACTCTCCCTCTCCCCCTCTGTGTGTGTGTGTGTCTCAGACACACATATTCTCCATCTCTAGAAGGGGAGATGCAAGCAGAAATGACAGACCTCTAGGTTGAATGTGAAAAAGCTTAATATCTTCATTTCTTTGGCATTTTTATAGAACCTAGAATATTAAAACGGCCAGAGGGGCCAAAATGAAAACTTGCAAGTTTTTAATTTGATAGCTTTTCTTGGCTAACTTCCCAATTAATAACTGAAGTTTTTGGCAGGCTTGAGACTCCTGCAATAGCTTGATGCATTAATTCACACCCTGGTGCGAGTACACGAAGAAGTAAAAACACCTGCAGAGTTAATTTGAGCCAAGAGAAAAAGGCTTCTGGACAGGACTTACCATTATAGCTGGATGTCTGATATCTAAGGCATAGCTGTCATCCACAGTGCTCACAGGTAACCTCAGCAGCTTGCCCTGATGTTCTCCTTTAATGCCTAAATTATGAAGCCCCTCCAAAATCCTGGCTTCTCCTCTGAGGATGTCCAAAATGCTGTAAATATGAAATCACAGGTTGGTTTTTATACATATTAGCTGTGTGGCAGTGATTTTGCATTGCAGTGCTCTGATCGTGTTGCAACAGGGTTACTGAGCCCATGCATTGATTTGAGGCTTCCTGGGGAGAGCGAAGGCAGACCATTGCTCCCTCCTGCTGGATTCCTACCTGAAAGGGTTGTGAATGTCCAAATCAATGTGCAGTCCGTTGATGAAGAGCTCTCCGTCTCCTGGGTGAACACCAATGGTCTCACTGAGACGCTGGAAGAACAAGCTCAAGGTGTTAGTTGAATGCCAGAACCCCTAAATGAGTGATTCTACCTTCAATGTCTGATCTTTTGACAAGATGTGCACAGAGACTACAGCAGTGAGTTGAGGAGATAAGGTGTGCACAGGGACTATGAGAAAAGCACATAAAATGTCTGATTTGATGTTGTTACATAGTTTATTTCAGTTACAAATTAGAAAGTCATTCTCTAAAAATAAAGCTTGTGCAGTGGCTAAGGACGTTATCAAAGAAAACCTCCTGCACCATCATGTGGGAATGCAGCTTATGATATCGCACCTTTTGGTTCTCCTCAATTTCTTTTCTCATTTCCTGTTTTACGGCCACTCTTGTCAGTGATCTGTGGGAACAGTAAAACATGTACAGTCACCATCAGCTTTTACCACATCCCCAGCCAGCAGTAAAATGCCACTTTTAATCTTCCAAAACCGGTGGGCCCTCAAGATGGTACGTTTTCAGTCAATTCCCCTGTAAACACCCGACTCTTAGTCAGCACTTTTTGGTGTTATTACAAGCTGCCTGAGCCAACATAAGCACATATCAAAAAGCTGATTACATCTCTGTATTAAAGATGGACTTATTATGGATTATGTTCAAACAAATTGGTTTATAAAAGACAATTCATGTGGACCTAAATAACAGCCTTTGTTGTGCCTGGATTCACACACTGTAACACATACACACACACATTTTGGAGTAGGGCTTCCATAAATATGGATTCTGGAATGGTACCAAATTTGTTAGCAAGTAGCCAGAAAGAGAAAATTAGATAAATTTTCTTACCTGGCTTTGCTTGGAAAGTTCTGACTGAGGTCTCGCATGAGCTTCAGAGAATCAAACTTTGGCACAGACATGATTCTGGCAGCTGCCTGAAAACTAAGATCTGTGGAGATCAAATGATGAAATCACAAACATGTACACAAGTGCACATTGTGTTTAGGCAAATTCATTCCATGCAAGATAAACAAAGGAGTAGTGTGCTATGACAATGGATATGTTAAAATTATGAACTGTTGGTCAAACACAAAAAAGATATAATATACAGCATCTGAGGATAACAACAAAATTCCACATTGCAGTACTTATACATTCCAACTAGAGCCCGAATAATACTGAATTTTTGGAACCGGGGCCCATGTTAATATTATGAAGCAAGAAAATGTGATTAAGATATATCACCCAATATTCTTCATTTATATAAAATCTATATTTATATATAAAATAAAAAATGACACTGATACACACTGAAACAGTAAACATTCATTATTATTGTAATAATTATAAATAACTATAAATAAAAAAACAAAACAAAAATAGAACAACTTGAATTAAGTAAAACAATCTGCTGCCTATAGAACTAAAAGCAATTAGACAACATATACGTCGATACCAATATAGACCCATATAGCTGTGCTATGCCAATATGCGGCCAATAATATCAGACTACCATCATATCTGTCAACTGTGCCGATTACAATCTGAAGCTATCAGAAAAATAGGTCTAATTTGAACTGGGAGAATATGATAAAGTATGCTGATTCAATATTGGTATTTAAAATCCTTCATGGACTAGCACTTGCCCCACTACAGGAATTTGTAAAAAAAAATAAAAATAAAAATAAAAAAATAAAACAGATTGACCAGGGCAAACTCCAGAGGTGGCTGCTTAGTCCCATTCAGGAAAAGTGCTTTTGGACAGGCAGTGTTCTCATATCATGCTACCCAAACTTGGAATACAATACCAAATGACATACGTGCTCTGCCTACCCTAAGATTACTAAGCATCTGAAAACATGGCTACTGGACAACCAAATCTGCTCCCATAGATAACTTCACTTGTACCTGTTTATTATTGATGACAGACCAGACGAGTAATCCTATGTGGCCTTATACTGTGTTACGGGCGTTGTGCAATTTAACCAGCACTTTACCATCATGAAATCGACGAATGTGCAATAACACCAAAAAGCGCAATAGGGAAGCGTTCAATCCACTAAGCACTAAGCACTTTAGCACCTTGCACTCTAATATTAGCACTCTAACTGTGGAAGAAGTCTGGTCTGTAATCAGTAATTTTATTACCTTTTATTTCATTGTTTGTTTGTTTTCTAATACTTGTTTCTATACTAATATTTCTCTTTTATTGTTGCCTTTTTTTTTTCTCTTTTTCTGTGAACACCAACCTGCCAATAGGACTAGAGACGGAAATTAGCCTTGGCTACAATCTCAAACATATTTACATGAAAATGTTCATTAATATGTATGTCCCATTTTTAAAAAATAAATAAATCTCAAATCTCAATTTCTAGGATTATGCCCTGAAAATCAGAGATTCAGATCTGTCAGAAACTTGTAGCAGGCTGTAAACTTTACAAACCGGGTCTTTAAATCACCCAAAAACACAAAACTAACTGTGACTGAAGTGGACAAGAGTGACAGAAAGGGAGAACAGGTGACACGATGTCAGCCACTTCACCCCACAGCACTGTGGAGCGTGCAGGGTAAACACATGTTTTTGCCACTGACAGGCTCAGATTGTTACTCTAAGTGTCTGACAGCATTATAGAAAGGATCATTATAGAGTCAGACTGTTTTTAATTAGTAAGATACGTTTTGTTTAAGCGGAAACAGCTGTTCTACTGCTCTCGCCAAACTAACCAGACTCCCTTTGCAAAACTGTAATTGTGCATTTTAAGATCATCAAGCATCATCGTCAACTTAATTCAAACTCAACAGAAACACAATAAAACTCACAAAAACATGGTTTGTCTTTCAACAACTTTCCAACAATCACCAACTCTGGTTTGGACTAAATAAATCTTCAATTCATGGCATAAAGGGGCACCAAGTGTGGAGGGCAGGTGATGCCAACAGATGCAGCAATGTTTGCAGCAGGTGAGAAGAAATTAAAATTAATTTAATTAATTAATTAAATTAAAATGTGAGTTTAAAACTCCTCGTGTAAAAATTAAACTTTTTCATATAGGCTGATATAGGAATTTTGTGTGGCGAACTGGACAAAAAAAAAACAGTATGGTACAGTCCTGCTAATTTCTAGCAATAATTTCTTACAATAATCAACTGAAATAGAAAAAAGAATACCTTGCATTTCCCACACTTTGAGAGGGACCATGTCATTGGTACTCTCCAGTAGATGTTTGCGAAGCTCAACAAGTTGTTCCTGAAGTTCAGGGTGAGATTTCCTTTAGAGGTAAAAGAAAATTAGAAAGATACAAATACAATACAGAGATATCTTTTAATCAAGCACAGAAAGCCCAGCAGCAATGACAGACAATACAAGAGATTAAAAAAAATCTTTGTGGCAATTCACATGTTACAGTTAAGATACTTACTTTAATTTTCCAAAAAAGAATCCTTGGACTTCATCATTATTATCATCCTCAGCATTTACAGATGTCTTTGAATCTAGAATGCAAAATATTTACATTTTATAGGCTTGGACATCACATCACAAGTCCAGTAGCACAAAATGTCTGAAAAGTCACCAACTGACCGTTTACTTTGGTGTCATCCACAGCTTTGTATTCTGTGCTTTTGATAGCCAACTCAACACCATACCCAGATAAAAGCATCTTTTGAGGCTTTGGATTCTGCAAACAGTAAGAAGAGCAAAGGCTTCATTAAACACAGAACAGTGTAAAGTTATATTAACATGTACATTACTGTATAAAGTACTAAGATTATAGATCTGTCCCATGGTTCATGCCTCCTGTTTATACCTACATACACTATATGGCCAGCATTATTAGTACACCACTGTGAAGTTCCTTGTGAGGATGTTTTTCAATTCCACACAGTCAGTGAAAGTTATAATCTATAACACGTTTTACCAGAGGGAACAAGAAGCACATGGACCGCTAAATGCGGCAGCAGATTCACTGACATTCAACCCTGACACTAATGTCACCCAGACTCAAAGCACTGCCTCAGTCTTTCACAGACACAATCAGAAGATTTTCACTCCCACACTCTGCCTTTCTTCAACAAATATGTCTTAAAGAAAATAACCCTTTTACTCCATCAAAGGCATCGGTATCTCAGTTAGTTTTTGAGTTTTAATAGAACCTGTTAATTCTTCTTTTGAACACTATCCAGTGCTGCAAACTGTTCAATCAATCATTTCAATGATCCCTGCTTTTGTAAGTAATACACTTTTCTCCCACTGCACTCATACCATCACCTAAGTAAAGAAGAAACAGTGGAGGTCTAACAGGAACAAGCTATATGTATAAGCGATACATGCAATACCTGTCAGTGAAATAAATTCATTATCTTTTCATGGCTTTATTGACAATAAGAAAAAATATATATATATCACGTCTCATCTTTTAAAACTTAATCTGTGTGAAACAAAGTATACAAGCAGCAAGTTAGATTTCTAGTTAACCTTTTGATTCTGTTTAGGAAAAAAACAAAAGAAAACATGTCAATATCAATATAAAATCCCTGCAAAAGCATTGCTACTATCTTGAGGTGAATGAGGAGGAGGCTGTGTGTGTTTGTAATCATTTTCAATACGATACTTGCAAACTCTTTAGCATATGTGTGAGAGTGGTTGTTTTTTCGTTTAATTTCTGCGTTATTTATTTTTTTAATGTATTTAATTGATGTTGTCCACTCTATTTTTTTCTTTATTATACTCTGCTATTTACCTTGGTTTTATGTCACTATGGTGCTTTGCATTTTGAACAAAATAACTAATAGTTATAACAATAATGATAACACTAATATTTCCTTTTTAAAAAAAAGCATTACTACTCACCACTACAAAATGTCGCAGCACATATATAAGTGTGCCGTCTTGAGCCTTCTCTGACAGCACCTTATGAAAAGTGGTGAACTTCTTGGTACCAATCTCAGCATAAAGGATCACAACTGGCACATCTGTTTTATTGCCCCCTGGATATGTGTGGTCGTTCTTGTATAAATATGGTTTTGGCCTGAAAACATTTGGAAATGTTATTAAAGACATTTCAGAAATAAAATGATTTGTATCAACAACATTTCTAAGTTCACAGGCAAAATGCAGTCGGTGAAAGAATCAAAGAAAACAATTTTAATAACAAAATATGTGTGTAAACTTTTCATCATGTTCTGCACTGAGTTTATTCACAGAGGGGAAAACAGTGTTACCTGCCTGCAGCTGCCTTCAGGAGCTTCTTGATTTCCTTGGTACTGCAGCTATGTTGACCATGGATGGAGACAAAGGCAGGGCAAGCCTCAGGCGGAGGCTCATCACTAGCTATCTGTTCAGGAGGAGAGAGAAAATGTTCTATAACACACTGGCTACAACGACATGGGCCAAAGTTAATCATAGTTAAATCGGTTACGTGATTGATTTATTCTCAATATTCTCCAGCAATCACCACAGCAATTTACACTGCACGGCACAACACTTCATTTCACCAGCAAAAGGCCATTACTCACTCAAATGTTTAACACATTTTAAAATTAGAGAAATTCATCAACCAGTGCATCACTGTCACCAAAATGAAATTTTCTCCCCATCATGGCTGAAACCTCGACAATCAAAAAGATAAGGAATTGTGTATACAGAGTGCACTGAAATTGAAAGAGTCACCCTGTATTAAAGTCAAATTTAGTCTACAGCCAACTGAGTAGTATCCATTAAAGCTCATGCACTATAAACATGAGTTTCAAGAAAAACTGTCTCACTGGTCTCTCAGCATATACCCAGTGATGTTGATAGGTTTTCAATGTAGTGAGTCCCCGGGAACCACAGGTGGTGATTTGAGTGGGTCCCTGAGAAATTCAATGGGTCCCCGATAAAAAAAAATGTAGAACTTATAATGGAAATAAAAACAATTCTTAAATTGTTGTGTTATATTTAATTGAGTATAGCACAGAAAAGATATTTAATGTTCTAACTTTAATCGTTTATCATAAATATACACTCATTCTAAATTTGATACCTGCAACATGTTACAAAAAATTGGAACAGGGGCAACAAAAGACTGGGAAAGTTGTGGAATGCTCAAACACCACCTGTTTGTAACATTGGACAGCTAAACCGGTTAATTGGTAACAGGTGACAGTAACATGACTGAGTATAAAAGGGCCATCCTCCAAAGGTTCAGTCATTAACAAGCAAGGATGGGGCAAGGTTCACCACTTCGTGAAAAACTGCGTGGGCAAATAGTCAAACAGTGAAAGAACAATGTTCCGCAACACACAATTGCACAAAAGAGACAGATTTCACCATCTGCAATCCATAATATCATTTAAAAATGGAGAAATGGAGAAATCTCTGCATGTAAGGGACAAGGCTGAAAACCAAGATTGAATGCCAGTGACCTTCAATCCCTTAGGCGGCACTGCATTGAAAACACACATGATTGTAGACATTACTACATGGGTGCAGGAACTGACGAGTCATCATGGCTAACATTTGTACCTTTTTAAAGGCGCCATTCATGCTGAAAAGTACATATAGTGCAACATATGCTGCCATCCAGACAATGTCTTTTTCAGGGATGTTTCAGCAAGGCAATGTCAAGACACATTGTGCCTGTCTCACAATAGCGTGGCTTCACAGTAAAAGAGTTCAGGTATTAAACTGGCCTGCCTGCAGTCCAGACCTGTCTCTTACCGAAACTGCGTGGTGCATTATGAAGCACAAAATTCAACAACTGAGACCCCAGACTGCAACCAAAGTCACAAAGAACGAACAGGAAAGAATTTTGCTTTCGAAACTTCAACAACTGTTACTCTCAGTTCCCAAATGTTTACTGAGTGTTGTTACCACTGTGATGTAACACAGTGGTAAACATGCTCAGTCCCAACTTTTTGGGAAGAAGCTGCAGGCATCAAATTCAATATGAATGCATATTTACAAAAAAAAACAATAAAGTTTATCAGTTTGAACAATAAAAATTGTATCTTTGTACTGTATTCAA
>JAJHUR010101066.1:6754-23323 GCA_027495735.1 Lutjanus campechanus | reverse complement strand
AGGTCCAAAACTCCTCTTTGGTGGAAAAGTCATCAAACACCATGCGAATGAAAACAGCTGGGCTGTATCACTGGAGTCGACAG
Organism: Lutjanus campechanus; assembly: GCA_027495735.1. Taxonomy (NCBI): domain Eukaryota; kingdom Metazoa; phylum Chordata; class Actinopteri; order Lutjaniformes; family Lutjanidae; genus Lutjanus; species Lutjanus campechanus. The sequence continues at coordinate 23,240 of JAJHUR010101066.1, read as the reverse complement.
ACTCATCACACACAGAATTGAAAACCATTTGCACCTGTTCATGTCCGACTCCAGCTGCTTTGCCGCATCCGCAGACAACACAGACACTCTCCTTGCCATAGTATTAACGCCAAGCTGTACATCGGCAATAGCAGACAAAATCTGTCTTACGTCTCAGCCACTGCAGTCATGGTCTCTTTCACAATACCGCTATCAGTGAACGGCTTTTTGTGCTTCATTAAGATGTGCGCCACTTTACACGAAGCCTCTGTTGCTGCATTGGCCTTCTTCGTCGGTTTGGTGAACAAATCCTGTTGTCTTTGAAGTGTTATTTTCAGCTCTTTTATATTTATTTTTCGTAGACTGCTACCTGCAGGCAAGTCCCGTGAAAAGTTGCTGTGGACTTTGGTGAAATGGCGTTCCACATTATACTTTTTACCGACCGACACGCTAGCACTGCAGATCAGACACATACTTGTCGTTACCATTGGTAAAACAAAGCTCTGTTTCCCATTTTTCGTGGAAATTATGTTTTTGCCTCTTATTCTATGAGGTCATCCCGCGGCCGTGACTGCTGCTCTATCTCACATCACCACTGACACATCAAGATTGACAGGCTAACAGCAGCACAACCATTTGATTGACAACTTGGCAAATAATCACTTTGTGTAAGAAGGGGGCGGGACACCTGTGAATTTGATTGGATATAAGATGGCCGTGACCAGTCAAGTTTTCAAATTTATGGATGATTCATTAAGCCTTCCGCGGGCTACTTGGAAAGGGGTTGCGGGCGACTGGTAGCTCGCGGGCGACGCGTTGGAGACCCCTGCTGTACATATAACAAGATAATAATAACTTGTTTAAATGTTCAGTTTTTTTTATGAAGTTGTTGTTAAGTTTTGTATTAACATTCTATGTTAAAATGTGGTTCAAAGTACAGTACACATGTAGCTCAGAATAGACATTTTTCAGTGCAGCCACATTGATAAGAAAAACACTGGTGTTGTTATCAATGATACCAGTGAACATTCAGCTCAAACAGAGTCAGGGTGGTTGAAAGGCTCTGCTACACAAACTGGAACGAGACCTTAAACTGCGTCATTGGTAACACTTGTGTTTATTGTACCATTTCAGATTTTCAAAGTGCAGGTGGTGCAGTATTTGTTAAAGGTGAAATGTGTGTCAAAATACTACTTTAGAGTAGAATAAATATTATCATGCTGCAAAGATGTCCTGGCCTACACGTCATATTCTACAGACTTAAAGGGATAGTTCACCCGAAAATGAAAATTCAGTCATTATCTACTCACCCTCATGCTGACTGAAAGTTGGGTTCAGTTTTTTAGTCCACAAAACACTGCTGGAGTTTCACAGGAAAACAGTGTTGCAGAATTTCCCAAACAATGGAAGTGAATGATGACCAGTTTTCAAACATAAAAAAAACAAACAAGAAAATAAAAACATAAAATGCTGCCATACTACTCATCTGGTGTAATCCAAGTCTCTTAAAGCCCCACCATGCTAAGTTGACAAAAAAATGTTATTTACACTATGTTTTTATCCTGAATCTCCACTGTAGATCCTTAGCTTGGAGCCAGGTTCACATGCACACTGTCTGAACTTAGTGTGTGTGGTGTAATGGTGTGCAAATGTCAGGTTGGGACTTTAGGAGACTTGGATTACACCAGACAAACAGTATGGAGGAATTTAACTTTTGGATGAACTACCCCTTTAAGAAAACATGTAAGTTTGCCACAGGTCCTTGTAAAAATCCCATAAATATAATCATGTTTTTCAATGACAATGAGAACAGTGATGTACAAAGTGTCATTCTCTCTAATATCCCGATCATAATTTCAGTCAAAATAATCGCAAATAGATGATTTGTCAAAATGGTTCAGCTGTAATGGCTGCTGTGAAAAAAGGTTGGTGTGGGCAGTAGGGCTGGGAAATATATCAGTGTTATATTAATATCATGATATTAGAGCTGCAGTGATTAGTCGACTATTAATTGACTATTAAATTAATTGCCAACTATTTTGATAAGCGATTAATAACTTTGAGTCATTTTCTAATAACAGATGTCCAGATTCCAGCTTTTGAATTGTGAATATTTTCTGGTTTCTTTACTCCTCTCTGACAGTAAACTGAATTTCTTTGGGTTGTGGACACCAGTGATCAACATTTTTCACCATTTTCTGACATTTTATATTCCAAACAACCAATTGATTAATTGAGAAAATATCGACATATTAATCGATAATGAAAATAATCATTAGTTCCAGCCCTATGTGATATAAAGACTGTTCTATTGTTATAGATTTTGGAAATCATTATATCATGATATGGGACAAGTGTTGTTTTTCCTTGTTTCCTTGCTGCGTTACACTAAAGTGATAGTCTTCATTATTATATATTCATTTTACTGATGATTATCTCATGGTATTAACATTCTGTGAAAGCATCATCAGTCATCCCTACAATATTGTCACAATATTGATTTGGAGGTATTTGATCAAAAACATTGTAAAATTTGATTTTGTCTCAACACAGCCCTAATGCAATATTATTTTAGAGAAAATTTGTATATCAAGATATATATCAGATATCACAGAATAGCAAAAAAATATTGAGATATTATCATAATGCATAATAGGCAACACAGATGCTCAAGCTTCTATAACAAGAGTTAAGCCAGAAATGGGATTGAATTTTTATTGTTTTATTGAATTTTTAGTGGACTACATTATATTCAATCAGCTTGTAATAATTTGTGCATCTCAATTACTGAGGCCTTAGAAGGAAAACAAACAGACACCATACAATAAAATACATGTTGTCCAAAATATCACAAACTACAACCTCAAAGCTGACATTGTTTCATTAAAGTGACATTTGGGAGGTTGTGTTATATTGTACTAGGGAAGTACACAGTTTCTGTTGTGATAGTAACTCTCAGTATATTGCAGTGATATATCACAGCAACAGACAGTTAAAATAATGTCACCTGACAAATGCTCTGTGGCAACAGTACAGTCTCCCTAAAACTCACTATATTGCATATTGATATTCTAAACCTCGTGTATACCTATTAAACATGGCTGTTGTCTATGACTCTATGATTATGTTTTATTCATCAGTCCAAATTATTGAAAATTGATATTAGCTTGTTTTCACTTTTTTACCTTTGGCAATGAAAAGGCAAACTGATGTTGCAGCATCATGTGCTTTTTTATGCTTTTTAATAACTAATGTTATGTTTGATGTTGATGTTTCAGATTGTGGACCTGGACACAAAGAGAAACAGGAACAGAGAGGCGCTGAACGCACTGAAAAATGAAATGTCAGATTCAGGTGAGTGACCCTTCATGACAGGATCTTGTCACTTCCAGCTGTTACTGCTCATCTTGGCACAAAGATTCAAACAGTAAGATCACAGACAAGGGATGATAACAGTTATAACAAAAGGATTCTTCCTGAAGGGCTGTGGTTCTACCAAGAACAGTTTGCTTCTGAAGAACCCTTTTTGGAAGAAAGAGTTTGTCAAGGACTGTTGAAATACTTGAACTCTTTCAAGGGTTCTTTGTAACATAATATAAAAAGTTTCTCGGTAGAACCCCTGGGTGTGTTCTAGATAAAATCCTTGGAACATAAAAAGGTTCTTGATAGAACCACCTGGTTGGATTCTTGTTAGCACCCTTAGAAGAGTAGAAAGGTTCTGTATTGAACCTCCAGAGAGGGTTCTAGGTGGAACCATAGCACCATAAAAAGGTTTTCTGTAGAACCTCTCACAGCGGGTTCTAGGTATAACCCTTTATGTTGGGTTCTAACTCTTTGAAAGGGTTCCAAGTGAACTTTAATAAAAAGTTCTAACAAGAACCAAAATGGGTACTCGTGTGGGGACAAGCTGAAGAACCCTATATGGTTCTAGTTGGCACCTTTATTTCTAAGGGTATATGTTATGTAATGCTGTCAGAGAACATGCAACATGTTGCTGTGGAAATAAAACTTTGATTGAGGGGAAAATGCATTTAGTCTTGTTTGGTAAATGCAACATTTTCAAGATTTAGTAAGTATGTTTAATTGATTCATTAATCGTTCATTTGACCAATGATCAATTAAGGAACGAGCATAGAATTTGCAGCTGCACACATTAGGTCACAAGGATTGTCCCAGTGATTTCACAGTGGAAACAACAGTTCATTATCTCATGAGTCTGGTGCATTATTGTAAAACTGGCTGTTGCGGTCGATGTACTCCAAATGATAGTAAACACTGCACTGTTATTTGCAGAGAAAGTGAAGGTTTGCTTCGGAAATATGTTCATCAAATTTCCCAAATCAAAGACGACAGAGATGATCCAGAAAGGTAAAAAAAAAAAATCCAGTTAATACAATCAAAATGCATTGAGTATACTTCCGTTATAAATGTGAATATGAATTTGTTGTAAACATGTTGTAGCAACATATGAGATCATCCTTAACTCTTTTAATCTTTATTCTTCCTCTGTAGACCAGGAGCAGCTGGACAAGGAGATAAACGACCTTCGCAAAGGACTGAAAGCAAAAGTCAATCGTCTCAATGAGATGCAAGGTATGAGGAGTAAACTGCTACTGAAGCCAGTCAGACAGAGTATATGATCTTCTAAAGACAGAACAGACAATAAATGTGTCAACAGCACAAGTACTTGCTGGGGAGGATTCATGCACAGGCTGGTCTAGTCTGTAGCCTAGAGGCCCCACATAGAATAGAATAGAATAGAATAGAAATACTTTATTAATCCCCAAGGGGAAATTCATTTGTCTGTAGTAGTCTCATCTATTAGTATAAGAATTATAGAGTCTGATGGCAGTTGGTGCTAGGGCCCCAGATTTGTGAGACTATTTTTAATTATTTAGATTTACTACATAAAAAAAAAACGTGGTCCCCATTGGCCCTAAAATTTAAAGAGCTGACTGGGTAGATATGAGCCACATCTTTCCTATGGTCAATTTGGTTTGCAAATAGAAAGCTAAAAGCTGTTGCCAATAAGTCCTGCCAGGCGTAAACTACTCGAGTGCCTCGGCAAAGATGAAGATGAAGAAGAAAACACAGCTGCCACACATCTATAACCCTCTTTTCTTGGTTCTTAGTGTTTTCCAGTCCTGGTTGTGTGCAATACGCTTCTACAACTCCTCTTTGTATACTCTTCTTTATTCTCCTGTTAATTTTCACCAAAACGGCCCGACAGTACAGTACACCCAGCTTCACACAGCTTCAATTCTGCACATGTAAATGTATAATTAGTGCTGCAAATTATATGAAATAATTATTGCATGTAACATTGTATGTAAAAGTTAAGTTAATTCTGCAAACATAATAAAGTTTATGAATTTATTCCCACTGAAATATATAATGTACACAGTAAACGGCACAGTTTAATAAGTAACACAAAAGCACGGAAACTTAATACAAATAGCCCCAAAATGTAACGTGTACAGAAAATACAGTTACACTAGCAGCCCAAAACCTCTACAACAGTGATGAAAAGAAAACGTGTTTTTAAAGTCATTGTAAGAACTGTAATGGTGTTATTAAGTACCTGTATCAGTATTTGGTATCAGCAAATACCCACATGTAACTTGTACTTCTGCATTTTGTCACAGGTTCTAGACTCACTACTGGGACTAAATCAATGTCAGTTTAAATGTACATTATATTTAGAATATTTTCTCCACTTTACTTTGCCGTCAGACAGACTTTTTTCTGACAGGAAACCACTGTTATATAAGCCAAATATCACAGTCCTCAAAGCAACCAGTGACTCCTTCAGCAAAAACATTATACCTTGCAGAATACAAGAGTAGCTGGTCTACCACTGCCTTGATCTTGTTAGTTTGTGCAGTTGTGTAACTGTGGTGTTTTAAAGGGTTAATTTGGTTTCAGTATTTCACCATGGACACAGTAAACACAATTAAACACATGTACAACTTTCTGCAGACCCACAGCTGTGGAGTAAGTGCTGCCTTTTTGTTGTTCAGTTTTTGTGGTGACCGTGTCAGAGAGATGTTAAATGAAATTCTCTGGTCATTTTAAAGGGTGCAGATGGTGGCGTATTGGACCACAATATATTATACAAGTGTTATTGTTACTTTATCTAGCCAACAATGACAGTTGCTACTAGTAGTTTATTGAAATCATTGGAAGAACAGTTAGCAACATGGCAAGAGGAGCAGAGAGGATACCGAGATAAGATCCGGAGGGATGAAGTTTGGAAATGGTTATAATTAAAGCTTTTGAGAAGCAGCGACTATCGTTCCAGTAAATGGAATGTATTTGCCTCTGATAAATATGTGTTACAGGCTTTTGGCTTTGTATTCACTTGGAAATATCAGACACTTGGACGATTTGTCTCATGACTTTTGACAATTAATCTTTTGGCCTGTGAGAATCACTGTCATCATGTCTGATATATGTCTACAGTCTACGCTGAAAGAGTGTCTCATCTACAGTGACTTATGTTTGGATACTCAGGACCAAATGGATACTGAGGTGTCGTTAAGCTGTAAATGTCTCCCAGTGGTTCAGCTGTTGGAAGAGCGAGTGGAAACTGAGTCCAATCTGCTTTCAGTAAGAGAGCTGTAGACTTAGAGGAATAAACAGGGAGTGGTTAGAACTCTGTAATTATTCCTCTGATAAACCAGTTGAAAAGGGGGGAAATCCTTCATATTATTTTTGGAAAAAAGGGATCAGTCACAATAAAATACAGTGCAAGTGGGGACATTTCACTTGCTACTATTTTGTGAACGAGCCCTCCTTCTTGTTTGCTGGGAGGACATTCAATGTAGTGACAGACCTGTTTTGACTTGAGCTGTCTTGTGAAAGGTGACTGTGACGTGTGTCTTTGTTTGCAGGCAAACCTGAGCTGAGAGGCTACAATCTGTCTCCTCTGTCCTCTGATGAAGTCAAAGCTATCAACAGCCTTTTAAAGAGGTGACACCACATCTGAGAAGTGAATATCTCTGTGGACATACAGTAAGAACAAAGAGAACATGCTGACAAGATGGCAAAGAGTCACATCTACATCTCTTAATGTGCTTATCCCTGGATGATCTGAAATGATCCTCCTGGATGATCGACAGTACGGATGTAACTGACATCTTCATGACCTGCCTTCAGGACGTTTTTGTATTCTAGGTCTTTAATTTATAAAAGAGTAAATTAAAACAGGGAGAGTATTTATCCATGCCTTTTTCCTCTTCCTCTTCACTCCAACATTTTTCAGCCATCACGATCAGCTGATTTAAAACAGCCTCTAACCACAGTCAAGCACAAACCAAGACTGGTGTTATTTTGGAGTCTTGTCCTCTGTCTTTAATTTTTGCAGTTCTTTTGTTTTTGACTGTTCAAACCATTGCTGGCTTTTTGCACTGCTCACAGCTTGATAGCGTTAGAACCATCTTACTGCTCGCCACACCCACAGCAAGTGTCAGTCCAAATCATAAACATTTCAAATCATGTAACTGAAAAGCACATTTCAGGCTAATTGCAAAAAAAAAATGTCTGAAGAAATATTACAGTTCATTGCAGCATCGACAGGGTTCAATGTTAATGGGGGTTTTTTTTCCACTTGGCCAGTCGGGCCAAGAGGTCAGAAATCTACTTGCCCGAAGTCAGTTTTTACTTGCCCCTGTACAGATTGTTTTATTTATTAATGGTTGTCAAATAACAGCAAAGACTTAAGTTTACTGTGTGTGTGTTGTTTCATCTCAGGCTGCATTAGGGCTGCACAGTTAATCGCAATTGCAATAAAATCACAATATGGCCAAGTGCAACATCCAAATCACAGAACCAAATCGCAGTTTTTTTGAAAAAGGAAAAATATGAGAAAACTGCATCATAATGAGTTGCTGCAGAGATGACCTGGCCTAAAAATCTTGTTTTCCAGATGAAAGAAAACATGTTTGTTCAGTACAGACCTCAATAAAAATCACACCATCACAATTTTCTTTTTTTTTTTTTTCAAAACTGATGATTTCCACTAACTCTTGTTTTACTGCTTGCACACTCAGGCAAATGAGTTTTCAGATTTAATTGCCTGACATGGCATTTGACTTGTCCTGGGCAGGCCACATTGTAGAGCCTTGATGCTTTTTTTCCCTCAAATCCAGTCATGGGCTTAATCATGCTGCCTTCAAATGGGGTTTTGTTTACCTTGTTATAAGAAGAGTCCATATGAACGCCCCCTTCTTGAGGTATTCACCACCTCACAGGTGTAAATTTGTGACGTGTGCTGATGTTTTCAGGAACGGAGGACATGGAAGTTCATTTTTCGGTGAGTTTTTCTTCAGAATTGTATTATGTCAAAAATGGACTTCCTCCATCACTTTGCCCGCTCGCTAGCCTGCTAAATTTCTAGCCCCTGGGGCCTTTAGATGCCATCATTTTACCATCCTTGTTCCTGTGGCATAGCAACTGTGTTCTCAACGCAGCCGCTTGAAGCCAAGCATACCGTGTCACACAACTTCCCTTGTAACCACGAGCTCACAAGTTCCATCTGAAGGCAGCATCTGTTATGAGAACATTGTTCTCACCAAAGAACCTGCTAACATCTCAGAATGCAGAGGCATTTTTTAAAAAAGGTTCATCAGGGCAAAAGGCACCAGCAGTTAGACAACTATAAAGGGTGTAAACAAGCAGTTATGCTGGATTAGAAACCACTTTATTTGGTGGTAAAACTTGCTAAAGTTGCAGGACAACTGCAAACAGCCACTGTAACTACGGTAACAGTTGAAGCAGCAAATCTGTAAGTATTTGTGACAGGTCATAGATGTTTACAACCAACAATTTGGATAATGATTTAAACATTTGCTTTCCTTTTCTCATCCAAGTAAGTTTGGCTTGTTTACAACCTGTCTGATTGGAATATAAATACCCACTGCTCTGTGGAATTGGAAAAGAGGACAGTTTCACATGACCTCCTATGCTGAGTGTAGTTGGTAAATGGCCACAAGGTGGCAGTGCAGTGCAAGTGTACAGCAGAAGGACAGAGCCTTATGTCACTCACTGCAGCCACAGCCTCACTACCAGTCTCTAAATACAGCACTGCCTTACAAAAGGCTATGTGATACACACCAGAACTGATTCTTGGAAGTTGAAGGTAGAATCAGTAGGATTTTTCAGCTGCTGTTTGGAAACACACCAAAAAGATAGATGACTGTTGAGTCTCATTTCTAGAACGTCAAATACAGATGTTTTGGGTTGGTAAAGCGTCCTGAACACAGAAACCTATTGAAAAAATAAGAAAGTACGGGCGAAGGATGTGGTCTCTGTAGATCTTGATCTTGTATATTGAGTCTATACATTGTCTATACATTGTGTTTTGAGGAAAATCTAAATTAAAGGGTCTAAAATAAATTCTGTGGACATATTTTCCTCAAATAAAGTCTGCTCGGGGGTACTACTTTCCAAAAGTACAGGAGTTTTACAGCATTGAACATTCTGATTGGTTGAGAGCTCACAGCATGTTATTTCAGCCAACATTTTTAAAAATCTGCAGCTACAAACCTGTTTTATTGTGCTTCAACATACCAACATGGAGTTACAAAAGAAAGCTTTTGGGAAAAATCCTGCACATTTTGCCTTCAAACAAAATGATTAAACTTTGCTGATGTCTAGCATGTTTGCCAGTGCATTATTTGAGAAGTTTAGTGTCTGTTAACCTGAGTGGAGGAGACTCCAGTTCAGTCACTGATGGGGTATGAAGTAAGAGGCTTGAATCTACAATCCTGAAATCTTACATGTCTTCTTTTCTCAGTAACGTCAGGCCAAATTCTCAGCAGTTTGGGTAAAGGGTCAGGACACCGATGTAACGCAAATTCCACTCACACTTAAGCCACGTTTTCACTGCAGGAACTTTCCCACAGGACCAAGAATCTTTTGAGGAACTCGATGTATTTCCACCGCAAGTAGCAAGGTCTAAAATAAATTCCATGGACATATTTTCCCCCAAACAAAGTCTGCTCTGAGGTCTTATTTTCCAAAAGTATACAAATGTCACAGTGGTGAACAATTCTGATTGGTGGAGAACTGACACCATGTTCTTTCAGCCGCCATTTTAAAAAATCTGCAGCTGCAAATCTGTTTTTTTTTTTGTGTGTGTGTTTGTTTGTTTGTTTGTTTGTTTGTTTGTTTGTTTTACATTGTGATTCGATCCGTAGACATGGAGTTACAGAAGAAAGCTTTTGGGGGAAATCCTACATATTTTGCTTTCAAACAAAACAACTAAACTTTGCCAGTGCATAATATGACATTTTTCATCTTGTTTGTAGTTTTTGTCAGGATTTTGTACTTTATGTACCATTTAGTCTGGAATAAACACATTTAATGTTTATCCCTTTGGGTAATATGTTTTTTTTTTTGCGAGAAGTCACAATTACTCACTATGAATTCACTATGTGTTTTTGTTGAGTTTTTTCTTTGTGCGAGACATTCCGTACATTAGTAGTCACAATGTGAATGATAAACAAGCAGTGTGCTGTCCTGAGGGTGAATAAACTGTAAATAGGTGTATTGTGGTGTAAGTCCTTGCTCTGACATGCCACGGAGCGTGAGAAGACATGAGTAGCCTCAGGCAACAGGAGAAAGGCAGAGACGACGACAGTCACATAGTAGGTACGATTGTTTGTTTGAGTGGATGCGGAGGTGTTGGTGTTGGTTCACTCTCTCCTCAGTCTTGGATTGCGTGCCACCGCTCTCAGACCTGGAAGCAGCTCTGAGTGATGAATTTATGAGTCAAAGGACGGGAACCTGCTCATCGCCTCGAATGCAAGATAATTATACCAAACAAGACACGCAAAGGTGCTATGTTAAGAAAGTGACACACTGACACTCTCAGCATCTGTCTTCCACCTGTGAAACTACAAATCACTCTCAACTGATGATTGATTATACAATGATGTTTGCCTCTGCTAAGACGACAAGAACAAAATTATTCACGCCCAAGAGGAATGAAAATAAACCCATAAAATATATCAAATTATGGTGCGTTTGACAGTGTCGAGTGGAGACGTATCAAAGGCCAAGCCTTTAATTCTGCCTTAGCTCTATAGATATATTAATCACAGTTTGAGGGCCAGACACCAGTATGCGTGCCAGAAAGCACTGATATTGCTGCAACAGTTGGATTAACAAGATCTATAACGAACATATCCAACAGCTGTCACTCTATGGGAGAGAACTTTAATTTATCTGTCATGGATTACAAAAGTACAAACTCTTAACTACCCATGTGGAGAGGTTTAGAGTTTTCCTTGGCATGTTAAGCAGCATGTGTGCGTGTGTGGCTTCTTCCTGCAGCGAGACTGAATTGTTTAATGGCTTTCTAGAGAAAAGATCTCATTTAGCTGTCATTCCCACGTCATCCTGATCTGCAGAGCGGGTGTAATGATTTACTGTAAGTTATTAGCTGTCTATGAGTGCAGAAACCTCAGAGTATGCACTGTCACAGAGCCGCAGGGGTAAACGCGAAGTCAAATCTTGAGGAAATAAGTAGAGGATCCAGTTTCATGTGTAGGGCAGGGGTACTTATTTTGACAGACCAGGCTAAGAGTCGCGTCCTTTCACTTGAGCGGAGGAGACTCCCGCTCTCATCAGTCACAGAGAGGGTGTGAAGTGAGGAGTTTAGTTCCACAACTTATCCTCAAGTGTTAAATGACTTCTTTTCCCAGTAATGTCAGGCCAAATTCTCAGCAGTTCAGGTAAAGGGTCAGTACATCCGTATAACACAAATTCCACTCACACTTAAAGCCATGCTTCCAATGCAGGAACTTTCCCCAGGGACTAGGAACCTTTTGAGGAACTCAGTGTGTTTCCACCAGACAAGGGTCTAAAATAAATACCATGGAAACATTTTCCCCCAAAGTCTGCTAGGGGTATTACTTTACAAAAGTACAGTAATTTACTCAGTAATACTTGAGACTTTTTTCAGGTAACTCTTTGCTGATATTTCTGCCACTGAGACTTCTTTCTCTTGAGCTAAGTATTGACCCTTATTCATTTTTGTACACCGACAGAAATGTGTGTCAAGCTGTCAAGTACCAAAAGCTGCCATCTGCTTGATCTGATTCATCCTCTATCAAACCTCTTTCACAAGTTGTGAAAAGAACACTGACACATCATCACCTTCACGGAACATTATCATTTGGAGTGATGTTTATGTCCATCTGATGATAGACAGATAGGAGAACTGTATCTGCGGCTGGATGGGATTAGATTAAAATATGAGGTCAGGGGTAACTGAGGGTCGTATGCTAAGGTGAGTGCTTCGCAAGTGATTGCAGTGTTAAGGAGGGCGGGGAGGTTGGGAGTTAACTTGGGAGGCAGCTGGATTCGCAAGATCTAGAGATCAAGCGAGATTCCATCTTGCCAGACTTCAAGTTATCCGTTTGTGTATGCACCAAAGGTGGTACAGCCAATCAGCATCCTAGGAGGGACTACTGGAAGAGATTAGTGTAGATAGTGCATGGGCATATAGCATGAGTTATATCAGAACTGGAGAGTGCTTCTTCAGTGAAAAAAGAGCAAAGAACGGCACTGAAGACTTCTTTTGATGTGAAAGGTGTTTTTGCTCTTCTCCCTCGGCTGTGCTTTGGCAAGAATTTGATCTTATTGGTTAGCTGGGCTAGTGCATCCAATCACCTGTCAAGTGTTTGTTTTTAAATAAAAGTGCCTGCCCTTTTCCAAACAGTTTCTAAGGAAGACATCCCAGATGGTTCTGTGAAACAAACCTTTTGGCGTGTCAGGTTTAGTTGGAAGTGGGAAGACCAGTGACTTTTGAGGCTCTGTGTGTGATTTTGAGGAGTTTGTTCCTGCATGGTAAGAAGGAAAGGAACAGCAGAGGAGGATGGGTTCTATGATCCCACAAAGTGGGGTCTGACCGAGTTTTTGGATGGCGGAGAGCTTCTATTGGCAGCATTTATGGATGTCAGTAGTGTGACGAACAAAGCTGAGTTTATTGTTGAGGGTGATTCCAAGGCACGTGAAGCTCGGAAGCATCTCGACTGGCGGTGAGGGATTGCTGGGTTCATTGTGTGCTTCAGTAAGGCATTCCTTAGTCTTGGTGACATTCAGGAGAAGGTGATTTCCCTGTGAAAGTGGGAGATGGAGTGCTAATAGGCCATGATTGATTCATTGTTATTTAGTAGTGAAAGTATGGCTGTGACATCTTAATATTTGAAACACTAATGGCTAGGGGCTGAGACAGTCATTAGTGTAGAAGGTGTACTGGAAAGGGCTCAGAACCCAGCCTTGGAGGGCCCTGGTGTTGGTTTTGATGGCAGATAATGTAGTGATACAGTGGAATAAAATTTAATTATGTGCTATTCTTCATTTATCAGACCTAGACAGATCTGGCAGGTGCTACACTGTGACCTGTCACATTAACAGTAGAACGTCTTGACAGGTCTTGTGTTGATCAGAGTTGTGATAAAAGGTTCTGATGTGTTGCAGAAGATGTTCAGATTTTAAAACTGGGCCGTGGTATTCCTGCGTTTGAGAATGGCTGACATATAGGAATCAATGAGAAGTTGAACTTGCTCGGCATTTAAATCCACTTATGTCTGATGAGCTTCTTGTCTGCGGGCCAGTCTTTTACTGTGCGTGTGGTAGGTGCTTCACATTCTCTGGCAACCCAGCAGTGTTCTGACAGCTGTGGTAAAACCGCACTGCTGCTGTTACACAATAAATCTAAAACAGTCCCGTAACAGCCCCTCTCTCCTACTGTTTGTTTACTACCTCCTCCATCTCTTTTAGTGTTGTTCCCTGTGTGGCCTTTAGGTTCAGTTTCTGACTGACATTAAAAATTGGATGATGAAATACAGTGCAACACCTCCTGCCCAAAAAACGCAGGACAGTTAGAAAAATACTGAAACTGCCTTCAGTATCTAGCTGCCTTCTTAACTTTTCACAGTATATTTCAACACATGAACTCCCCATATACGATGCACTGCTGGTGATGTTATCCATGTGCTATAGAGGGAATATGAATTGTGTGCAATTATGTAAACCCATCCTCATCAGGTGATGTGGTGTACAGAGCGAGAAAGGCCATGTATGGAGGAGGTGGGTGGTTGGATGGGTCAAACAAACACAGGCCTTTCACCCAGGAGGCTGGGGGTCATATACCATGTGATACCAAAAGTCAGTGTTAATAAAAGTTACAAAATATGTATGTAATGTACAACAACTTCTCATCCTAACTCGTCACATACTGACGATTTGTCACTGACATCTGATACTGAAGCGCAAGGTATCCTTCGGCAGCTGTAGCTGACGCGGCCAGAAAGCCACTGCGACGATGATATCACTGCTGAGACTCAAAAGGGGATTCTTCTTGGGACCACTTGTCTGCAACTTAGTTGTCTTTTAAAAGAAAGCTTTTATATCACAATGTTACAATGGTAGAGGGCTCTCAATGGTCGATGACTGTCAGCAATAGTGATGGATGATGACATTGCCCAATCCTACTGTGAGACGGCCTTTAACCAAGTTGGTTCAGGCACAAAACAATAAGACCATGTTTGGGGTTACCATAACTTTGTTACATTACTGAAGCGGCGCCAGGGATTTTGGGTCCTATGAAAAGTTATCACACCACAAGCCATGCTAACCTAATGCTATTGCTGTACATATTACAATATATCCTATAATATAATACTATTTGTAATAACATAATCACAAAAATTTCAGTTACTGCTATTTTGTTGACTTAATTATAATTTTATGCACCACAGAAAAAAAAAAAATCCTGCAGAATATTTACACAAATTAAATTCAGTTGTGTATCACCACCACTAGATGTCAAGTAAATGACTGTATTTCAGTCTGTATCAAAGTATTATTAATGTATATTAATGTATTATTTTGACGCTCACTCAGACTGAGTCACTCAGTGCTTCAAACTGTCCAGAATCCAGTACAGACTATTGGTTGTTTTTGTTTCAAATAACAATTGTGGAAAAATAATCAACTTGTTTGAATTCTTGTCACTGAAAAAATGATTTTTGAAAAAATAATAACAAACAATGCTGTTTGCAGTTATGCCACCTAATATGTCATTCAACATTTTTTGTTATTGTTGCAATTGACTGAATTACCTCATGTTCCAATATTTTTTATGGCCGCTGTCAGTCATGGGCCCTTAGAATCGTCCTAACTCCTGCCCCATACGGTGCCCCTCCTCACAACACTAAAGACACGTGTCACACATACTGTAGGTCATGTGTCACTGAAGTGACTCACAACATGATCACACATATCGTGATGCACATAACGTTATATACCTTACAACTTTTAATGTTCACTCGGTACATGAATCCCGCTCTCCTGGGTGTAAGGCCGGTGTTTGTTTGAGCCATCCATCCACACCACCTCCTCCATGTGTGGACTGTCTCCTTCTTTATACTATGTCGACAGCGCAGGGCGTCTTATACAGCTGTGGCTGGTAAGTCACTTGAAAAGCTTGGTGTGTTAGTTTAAGTGCTAACAGCTACCGCCTGCGTCATAATGAGTCTCTGAGGGGCAATGACAATTCTTCGGTATCTGACGAGTTGAGAGTGAGAACAGGCTGTAATGTAACACACTTATTTTAAAGCAAACTATGATCTTTTCCGAGGGCTAACCAAGTAGTTTTGAGGCCTAAACCTAACCAAACTGTGACACAACATTAACCACGTGTTAGAAAGGCTTTCTGGCAGCTTCTCATACAGATGTTGAAGCGTACCTCGTGAACCAGTGTGAGATGCCAAGGGGCATGACAAATACGCTGGTATTTGACGACCTGGGATGAGAACGGGCTGTAATAACATATAGCATTGACGAAACATTCAAATAGACTGTAATTGTATCCTGTTATTCTTTTGCATTCCCCGGCCAGCTGAGTTCGGTATGAAGCTTCAGCTCTATAGCTCCATTGGAATGTCAGATGTACAGTAGGGGTGTTTAATTCTGGTATGTTTTCCCCTTACAGCCATTTGGGAAACATCAGCATATAGATAAAATCCTGCATTCTGCGTACAGAGCAGTTAAACTGCAGCTGACAAATGAACTTCACTGCTCAGATGCTGGATGCACATGAACCATTTCAAACATAGTGTGTTTTCAAATGTAATAGTTATTACATCTGTTTAGTCTTACCGATATTCTATTTATAAATTTATCATTTAGTAATCCAAGTTATGATTTTAATGTGTTATAATTTCTAGAATTGTGAGTTTGAATCCCCCAGCCAGCTGGGGGGCTGGGGAGTTTGTGGCTGGGACAGGGCCTTTCTGTGCGGAGTTTGCATGTTTTTCTTGTGTCCACGTGAGTTCTTTCCAGGTACCCTGGCTTCCTCCTACATCCATGTGTCAGCCCTGCAATGAACTGGCGATTTGTCCAGGGTATACCCCACCTCTTGCCCAGTGTCAGCTGGGACAGGCACCACCCCCCAAATGGATGAATGGATGTACTGAAAATATCAATTGTTATT
>JAJHUR010101065.1:0-12906 GCA_027495735.1 Lutjanus campechanus | reverse complement strand
CTGGGTCTCTGGGACTGGACAGTTGCAGTATATGTATGTATTTATCTTCCCTGGCGTCTTTAAAGGAGGAAGTTACAGCTGCATTTCATTGTTCAGTCCTGTGTTGTATGAGGACAGTCAGGCTGGACTTTCTTTTCTTTTCTTTTGTTGTTCGTCTCCTCAGCGTGTCTGCAGACTTTGTAATAGCAACAAATGACCACACCAGGATGTCTAAAACCGTCCTCACTCTCTTTTAAGTTGTCAAACAGCGCAGCTCTCGAGGAGTGAATATCAACAACAGGAAATTATTCTAAAATGGACTCGGACGATGGCGTCTCGCAGTCGACAGCAGAAATATTTGCTCGCAGTTCTTTGAAGAAAACTCCTCTTTCTGTTACTTCAGTTACTTCTCCAGGACGAGTCCATCTCGCTTATCCAAACTTACAGCGACTGGAAAACTGATTTGTTTTGACATCTGTCTCCCGTGTTTGCTTTGCTTTCTCACTTTCTGTCTGTCAGAACGTTTCAGCGTCTTCTTTTTCTTACTCGTTTTCTCATTGGTCGTATTATTCTGTGGACAAAGCCTGTTTGTGTTTGGATACGTCAGTGTAAGAAAAAGGCCGGTTCCTCTTCCCTCTCATGTTCTCGGTTCCACTCCTCCTGTACTACAGTCTTTATGTATTTTTGATGTATTTATGTGTTCAACATGTTTAAAACAAACGCCGTCTGCTCCCCCACTGTTCTGTGTTTTTATTTCACTTGTTTCTTTGTCTGTTTGTCTTCCTCCGTCTCTCCGTCCGTCTCCATGTTGACATCTGGAGCGCAGAACGTCTCTCCGGTGCTTCTGATTGGTCGTTCAGAGGTTGGAATGTGCCTCCCGACTCAAATGACTTCATTAGAGAACGTTAATCTCAGAGGGGTTCTCCACCAAAGGCCGCCTGATGTGCCAGATTTGTCGAGGCCATTTCGACAAACGACGGAACGTGTGGAACAGTTAACATGAGTAATTTCAAAAAGCAGAACAGGCCAAGAGGACGAGTTTTACACTCTTAAATAAAGGTGCTAACTAGAACCACCAAGGGTTCTTTGGCTTGTCCCCATAGGAGAACCCTTTTTGGTTCCTGGTAGAACCTTTTTTAAGGTTCCTCTTGGAATCCTTTGAGAGAGTTCTACATAGACCCCAACAAGATGTCCTAGAACCATCTGTGAAAGGTTTCACTCAGAACCCCCTTTGAGAGGTTCTACAGAGAACCCCTTTATGGTGTAATTGTTCCACCCAGAACCCTCTATGGGGTGTTCTATCCAGAACTTTTCCACCTTCAAAGGGTGCTAACAAGAACCCCCCAGGGAGTTATACCAAG
The DNA here is from genome assembly GCA_027495735.1 of Lutjanus campechanus. NCBI lineage: Eukaryota > Metazoa > Chordata > Actinopteri > Lutjaniformes > Lutjanidae > Lutjanus > Lutjanus campechanus. Next base: position 11,566 of record JAJHUR010101065.1, on the reverse strand, counting down.
AATCTTTTTATATTCCAAGGGTTTTATCGAGAACCCAATCGGGGGGTTCTACAAGAATCTTTTTTTATTTCCAGGATCTTATCTAGAACCCACTCAGGGGGTTCTACTGAGAACCTTTTTATAGTTCAAGAGTTTTATCTAGAACGCACCCAGGGGGTCTCTACAGAGCACCTATTTATATTTCAAGGATTTTATCTAGAACGCACTCAGGAGGTTCTAACACGTACCTTTTTATATTCCAAGGGTTTTATCAAGAATCTCTCAAGGAGTTCTTCCGAGAACTTCTTTATATTCCAAGGGTTTCATGTGGAACACACCCAGGGGTTTGTACAGAGAACCTTTTTATATCCCAATGATTTTATCTAGAACACACTCAGGGGAGTCAACAGAGAACCTTTTAATGGTATGGTCCAAAGAACCCTTGACCCTTGAACCCTTTTTGTTGCAATCCTTAAAGAACTCTTTCCTCTAAAAATGGTTCTTAATGGAACCCACAGTTGTACAAAGAACCCTGGACAAACCCCCTCTTCACAAAAGAGTTCTTCAGAAACCAATGGTTCAATGGTGGGTAGAACCTCAGCCCTTCAGGAAGAACCCCTTTAGAACCCGTATTTCTGAGCGTGCAGGGCTGAAAGTTGGGCCGTGGCAGGAGTGCTCTCAGAGATAGTGACAGAGGGGGAGATGAATTAGGGAGGCTTGGATTCGGAGCAGAACTGTTGGTTACGGTCCCAGATTCACTGCGGAGATCTGAAATGTCACTGTGTGTGTGTGTGTGTGTGTGTGTGTGTGTTTGTGGTAGCTTTATCTAGCTGGCATTTCCTGCTTTCAGAACCGACTACAGCACCAGGCACCATCTGATGACCCTCCAAAAGGCTCGGCGCTGCAAAGAATATTGAGGGGAACACACGTAACCTTAGCAGGAATTAGGAAAGCTTGGATTTGGAGGATGACATACAGGGTTCTGTCACCTCCACTAACACCTGCAGTTATTTTGTGGGTGTTATCTTAATAGTGTCGCTGGAGTTCAGGTTTGATTCCTCCACGCTGGCTCCTCTGTGAGCCCCTGTGTGCAGGTAATGAACTCATCTTAAATCAGGCCTACTGGCTGATTAATACAGATGATATGACACATCCACAGCTCGTGGCTGCAACTTTGCAGTGTTTTTCACTTCGGTACTGCGAGGATAGACACTGACATTTAGGTGCCAGCAGCTAAACAGAGACGTACGGCTGCAGGCACTCAACGCCCACCACTATCTCAACTACGCTTCTTCAGGGAGTGAATATTGAAAATGTCACCTGAAAATTATATGTAAATATTGAAACTTTGCATTTTTAATGTCATATACCTCCTATGAAGAAAATTACATACAGCATTAATAAGAGCCGTGATGGTAACGGTGGTCATGTGATGCCTGACGCGGGGTTCAGCTCATTACGGTCACCGCAATTTATTTTGAAGGGTCAGTCTGATGTCGAGTGAATTTATTTATTAATACAGGATCAGCGCTGTCACACACAGGAACACAGCCTCTGACTGGACAGCAGACTCAAGACCCAAGGCATCTTGGGATTGCCAGTGGGCGGCTAACAACATGCTAACAACAACAACAATAGCAGCTGTTTTCAACATGGTAAAATGGATAAATAACTGGCTCCGCTCCAGCAGCGGCTTGACGTGCAGCGCGAGCAGCCATGATGCTCTCTGACCTGCAGATCTGCAGCTGAGGACTGATGTTTTCATGCTAGATAACACCAGCGTCTTCTTCTTCTTCTGTTGCTCAATTCCAGCAGTTCCCTTCTTCTTCTTTGAGCGATGATTTTTTTTGTCAGATGATGCGTCACAGCGATCTGAGATCTGTTAGGATGTCCGAAACCTTAGTATGAAACCAGTTAGTGAACTGCAGAGTATTATAAATATAAATATCACAGTATCACAGTATGCAAGCACAGCGGTGGTAATGACGACAAAAACATAACAGGAAGGAAATTAGCAGTGTTCCCCTGGTGACTGACGGACGGTTTGAGACGGCAGAGGGAGGGATTTTATTTCATGAGGTGTGTAAAATGCTCTAAATAAATATCAAAGTATTCAAAATACATAATAATGTTGAAATTTAGGAGTTAGGACTCATTTTTTACAATCGAAAATACTTTTCTTGTGAAATTTTATTTGTTTTTAATGTTACATCATCAGTCTTTTTTTCCTGATCATTTGAAATAATACTACCATTTAATTTCAATTTATACATCCATTAAAATGAACAGCAGATAGAAAGGAGCAAAGACTAATGTCATGTTCTATTACAAGGTCTCTATTTATTTTTTTCATATGAAACTAATGCTGTTTTGTGTTGACCTTGCACCGTTGGCCATTCAAAGCAAAGGCAGGAGGGGATAAATGGGAGGTGGGAGGTTCTTTGTTGTCGAAAGGTTAAATGGAAGAAAAAATATCTTTTATTAAATACTGTATGAGTTGAATCTATCCTTCAAAAAAAAATTACATAAAATAAGAAAAGAAAAAAAAGAAATGACATTTTTGAATCCCAGGTATCGGTATTGGCACCGTAACTGTACAAATGTGAATGTTAACCAGCCCTAAAAATAAATTAATTAATAGATAAAAGATGCTGCAGTTCAAGGCTGGATTTCAAAGGTTCGCACCAAGTTGACGTTATGAAGGTACAACACTACGGTTAGCATTAGCTTAACGTTAGCCTGTCCTGCTCAGCATAGTTCGGGGCTCACTGCGTCACTTTTAGAGTTGGGAAACAACAGACGAGACTTTTCTTGGTCTTAAGAAGCTGCAGCGTTTATTAACTGACTCGCCGTAACCTGAACTGCTGAGTTTAAGTTTCTGCTCTGCTGGGAGCTACGCTTGTGACAGTTTGCTTCAGTAAAGTCCAACAAAACGTAATTATTAAGGTAAACCATCATCCTGCTGGAATATGCTGCTTTGTCTGTGTGTTCAGAAAAGCTCCATACTGCCTCAACCCCAGCTATAACATGAAAAATATATAGTAGTGCCACTGAAACATACTGTACGCCACGCAAATGAGATATACTTCTACTTTTTCATTATGCATACTTAGCTGATAATGTGGGAAAACCCTGAGCTTGTCCAGGCTCATGTTCATTCATTTGACTTATTTGTGATGGAAATATTAGTGAAATTCAACCGGTGCTGCTTGAGACAAGTTTTGCTGATGATTCTGTTTTAAAAGTTTTTAAATGCCTCATGTGACCAGCAATATTTTCCTCTACTTAGCATTACTGGCATTTCCCTTTTTTATTATCAAGGCCCCCGGTTTGACAGTGAGACGGCTCATTTTCAGCCCTCACTGTATAATGCATGTGCTCTTTAATGTATAGATAACAATGTATAAAAGGTGAGGAGATCACTTACGGTTTTAAAACACGATCCATCTTTTATGAATTTAATGGAGAGCGTTTAAAATTCTCCCTGAATATAAATGAAGGCGTGCGTGTGTATGTGTGTGTACGTGTGTGTAAATGTGGTAATTGGGAGGCAGAGTGACGTCGGGGCACACAAAGGAGTAACCCTTGTCGTACCGAGTGCAACCGATGGATAGAACTGAACTTATTAGCGCGGATACCTTTCCTCTCCCTTCCCTTCGGTGAAAAGAGCAACAGCACAGCAATAAGACAGAGAGCACCGACTGTACCTGTCTCCACATCGTCTCTGTGAGACTCTGCCTGGGTTTCCACACTGTATCAGTGAATTTATGTGAATGTTGCGGATGAGAGGAGTCGAATAGGAAAGAAAAAATGTCTTTTTTTTGTTGACAAATTAGCGTATGTGATACGTAAAGAGATAGCTGCATTATAAAATAGCTGTGTTTGTGTAACCATTAGGTGGTGAATTACATTATCACTTGTGCGTGTCTTTGTTTCCCACTTTACCGCCTCACATCAGGAGACGGCAAAGGAGAATAACATCTTTCCTTGTATTTATGAGTTTCTGAGGACTTTTTACACCTTTGTTGTTGATGCACGCTCCGAGTCTCTGCTTTCAGGAAGCCAATTTATTCACCTCAGTGGAGCTGATGGAAACACCTCACTGCATTTTGCATTTTGCAGCATTTCAAACAGTTTAAGAATTTGTTTTGACTTTTCACGTTCTCGCATGTGTGATATTTTTTTTTTTTTTACTTCTAATGGATGCAGCGCTCATTTTAGGGGTGTTTTCTCCACAGCTGTTTGCTTCTGTGCAGGCGACAGCTGTGGCTGCAGGAATTATGTTTTTGGGCTGTTGGACCGTCCCGTTCTCGTGCATGTGATGTATCAGGAATGTCTTGATTTGATGGAATTTCTGTCGTTCCACTTGGACCCAACTGACTAGAATTTGGAGGTCAAAGGTCACTGTGACCTCACAAAATATGTTTTACACCATAACTCAAGAATGTATATGCCAATAATGACCAAATTTCACACACATACAGATACTGTCATTTCTAGATTAATTATTGATAAATGCATTTTAAATTGGTTAAACTCTTAATGGCAATTAATTGATTCATGATTAATCATTAAGATCTTTTTGTAATGATATTTAATGGAGGCAGGATATTTTACAGTTTAACAGTAAACTTTATTGTACAGAATTTTATCAGGGCACTGAAACTGACATTCACCCATATTTATAATAATTAGAAATACCTATGAATTAAAAAAAACACAAATACAGCTAAATGTATGTGTATATTAAACCTAAATTAAGCAAAAAGATCAAATATACATAAATGCTGCCTATAAAGCCAACAAATAAAAACAGTCTGCATTATATTACGTTAAAAAAAGGTGCGTATTGGATAACATACAGTATATGCTGATACTTATATAGAGCAATATATCTGTGATTGGCCCATATGAGGCAGATAATATCGGTTGGAATTTAGCTGACTTTACATCGGAAAGGTCAAAGGTCAACTTTACTGTGACATTCAGCTCTCTATCAGTCCTCTGTCCTCCTCTGTAAAAATTGTCTCTAAGTGCAGACAGACATGTTTCTACCTGGAAATTATTCATGGGAATCACACGTGTCAATACAGTCGTAACTTTGCCAAATAAATAAATAAAAATACATTCAATACCTTTTTATTAAATTCCCTCAAAATCTTCACTACACATATTATATCAGAAGAAGAAGATTATATAGTTATTGTGTATATTTTGCAGGTATCTTATGTCTGTAGAATATGATGTGTAGGCCAGGGCATCTCTGCAGAGTCATAATATTGAACTTAAAATAGTATTTTGAGTTTGTCACACCACAGAAATGTGTTATTGGACATGTTCAGACGTGTTTGAGCCACCAGAGCCGGAGGACGGTGACAGGATGGTACTTTTTTTTTTTTTGTCTTTTGTGTCGGGTTGTTGGAACTGAAGTGAGCTGAAGTGAACTGAGAGAGTCGCTGAGGTACGTTTATAACTGACCGCTTCAGGTCCACCCAAAAAGTTCCGCACATAGAAATGGTGAAATTCATTGATCAACCTGAGATGTGACAACAAATACTTAATGAAGGTGAGCGAGACATCCTGGTCTTGGAAACCAGGTTTGACTGTTGCAAACAAAAAGTGCTCTGCAGTGTTAAAACCTGATGTTTTTTTGACCTATCCGTCCGTCCACTTTGACCTCTTACATTCAGCCTTTGATGCTCCAGTTACGTCACTTCACTTTCTCCTTCGCTCCTGATGGTCAACGGTCACGGTTCCTGCGGCTGCTCGGGGGCTGCGGGACCTTGAATGTAAACATAATGTTGTTTTGGTGCCGCCGCTGAAAACAACCGCCTCTGTTATATTTTTCTCGCGACTCAACAAAGGGTGACCTGGGACCAACGCTCGCGATGACCCCTGCGTGGCGGCGGCTCCCTGCCCCAGCGGTTACTGCTGAATGGCTCAAATGTGAGCTTCTCCGGCGAGAGTGAGATTAGATGTGACATCTGGTAAGAAGCAGGAATATCGTCCCCTGAGGTGAAGCTGGGCTGTTGTGTGGAGAAATGCCAGTTTTGCCCCCCGCCTCTCTTCCCGCCCCCCCTGTGGCGTTAGATTGCCCTTGATCCCCGTTTTTCAGCGCGATGATACGACAGTATGACAAGTTAAGTGAACAGTTGATCTTAATTGGCTCCTCTTCGGGTCTGTGCGTGTGGTTTGAAGCACCTTCTGCTAATGGAAAGACCAACAGTAGGAACATACGAGATGTTTATTTTTCATTGATATTTGGTCCATTGATGGTCTCATTAAACAGCAACCTACAGACACCTCGCCGTCAATCACACCGTCTATATTTGAGGATACTAATTTTAACAGACCTGCACCAAGATTGCCCACACCACTCCTCTTTTTTCCTTTTTTCTCCTTGTCTCACTCTACCTGCGGTTAATATGACATCTCACAAATTCATTGACTTCTGCTGTACTGGCACAGTTCATCATTATAATTGTTGGAAAGAAAGGAGAAAATGAAGAAAAAAGGGAGTACAACCTCACTCTGAAATCTGAAATCGCTCCCTTATTTACTCGCCCTTTATTCTATACATATTAAACATATTAAACACCCAATAGTTTCCTATGTTCTGACATTCTGGACACTAATGATGCATCTTTATTTTGCGACCCATTGAATTCTGCATTTTGTGTTCCACTGAGGGATTTTTTTGTGGTTTTATTGTACATAAATGTCAGACATAGAATTCAAGCTCTCAAATAAAATTACTTTAAGTGTACCACACTTGGTAGCAAATAGGGAGTGACTCTGGACAAAGCACCACGGTGAAGAAGGGAGGGCGAAAGGGAAGATGAAATTGTCCCTTGCTGAAATGAGCCCTTATACTGCAGGTGTCTGGGGATTAACCAGAAGCAATTTTACCTGAAGCAACATTCCTGTGCCAAAGCAAGCTGGCATGATTTTACAGTGTAATTAAAATGGAGAGCAACATGAGGAGGAGGAGGAGGAGGAGGAGGGTTGTGACCAAAGTCTGACATCCTCCTAACCTTTCTAGTCATGTCACGGCGTGACTTTGAACATTGATTTCTTAAGAAATCAGATAAATGTGAATCTGGATTCATGGTGCACTGTAGTAATTTAAAGGTTTATCAAGGTCTCTTATGAATAGCAAAGGTTGTTGGACTCATCAAAGATTTATTAGGTTTGCACAATGCAGCATTAGGAGGCTGTTGAAGCTTGGTTTCTCTTTCTGTATCTCGACACATCGCTAAATGTCATCATAGGTAAAGATGGATATCGTTAGATTACTTCTTGAGTGTGGAAGCGTGCAGGAGGCTCTGAGAAGAGCGATACTCGGCGTTTCATGAACCTGGACGGTGGCGTCTTTTTTTGTTGTCTCTCAAAAACGTGAAACACAAGAGCACACGTGGTGAATGGATTAAACTGTGTCTTCATCTACAGCTGCAAATATTAGCATGTCTGGCTAACTAACACTAGCCTAGTAGCTGCAGTAACTTTACCTCCAGACAAACTTGTTAGATCCACTGCATCTGCATTTGTTCTGTGGGGGTTTGAGGAGGAGGATGTGGACTGATGAAGAATAATGATGCATCTCTCTCTGGCTCGCTGTCTCAGGTCTAAGCTGGGTTAGCTTAGCTCTTATCCCGCCTCTCTTCCTGTGACGATCGCGCTCTGGCTGGGTGACCCGTCTCAAGGTCCGCTGCACTAATCGAGTCCCTGTGCTTCCTTTTCCCACGTTAATGAGTGTATTTCTGTCATCTATCATGTAGATATACCTGCTGTATTTCACCATCTGACTAATGTTTGCTGAGATGTAAGCTAGCTTTAGCCTCAGTCTGTTAGCATCATTGTTATATCATGTATGCAGCTGTTTGCTAACTTTACATAAACACATCAGCCAGCTACACTTATGAAATCTGCTCGTCAGTCATGATTTTAGTCGACAAAATCCACCATCGTCAGCTAGAAAAGAGAATCTGCTTTTGTTTACTTCTTGAAGGAATCAAAGACCTTGTGATTCAAAAATTACTCTCAGTTTCGATGTTAAATTTGCACCCATTGTCACTGTAAACTGTATAAATGCAGTGCGAAAATGGAAAGTTTGGCAGGCGTAGCAACGGTAACTAAGGAGGGCGGAGCTTAGCGAAGGGTCAGTTGTTAATCAGTAAATGAAAGTGCTCTGTGTACTCCACCGGTGCACATACTGCTGTTGACTTCTTTTCCTCTCTTCACTTCGCTGGCGAGAAGGTTAATATTACTGAAGTGGAAAAGTGCCTCTCCGCCCTCACACTCAGGATGGATAGTGGATGTCCTTTTCTGCATGAAACTGGAAAAAATTAAACATTACCTACGTGGGACCATTTCCAAATTTGGCAACCTCTAATTAATCAGATAGAACACTTGGAGCTTCAACCTCCACCCCGTTTCTAACTGCTGAAACTAAGCGTCTGACCCAGAAATACTTTTGTCTCCAGTTTCTGTTTTAGTGGAATCACATACAGCTAGTGCAACCGCAAGCATCGGACCAACTGGACCACTGGCTTGCCACCATATTAAAGGAATAGTTCACCCAGAAATGAAAATTCAGTCATTATCTCCTCACCCTCATGACGACTGAGGGTTGTTTTTATTTTGTTAGTCCACAAAACACTGCCTCCATGCTGCTCGCTTTCTGACATTTTATGGACCGAACAACTAATCGATTAGTGGAAAAGTTATTGCCAGATTGATATTTTTCACAATTTTTTTATGTTGCACATACTATCATCACTCAGTCAGATCCACTCTTTTCCCGAGCATGTTCTTACAGATCAAGTATCTCGTTTTGCATCATGCTTTGGTCTATAAAAGCTGACAACCTGTTGGCATATAAAGGTAGTGACTGAATGCATACATGATGTCCAACACCCTCTGTGAAAAGAGAAGGATCAGAAGAGATTAGACAAGCGGAGGGGATAAAGATAGAGCTAAAGACAGGCTTTGTTTTTGGCCCCCTTATGAGCCAGGGCTCCTGCTAATTACCAAGCTCTCTGGTCCTTGCTAAATGTGTTTGAAATCCACTGGATGCAGATAATTGAGCTGGAAATGTGTTACATGACAAAGTCACGCTGAAGGACAACCACTAAAAAAGGCCTCCTCTCCACTTCCCCCCTGTTTTCCTCTGTCAGGCACACTTTTGAAATAAAACTCCCCCAAATGATTCATTCCGCAGCGTTTGTCTTTGTTGTTTGTTGAGATTGAAGCTTAGGGGATGTTTGAGCCACCTATTGTGATAAGCTATAGTCAAAACAGACACAGGCCACTGGCGGATGTGTCAGACAGGCCTGTGTTTTCTTGTTGCTGAAATAATTGCTTTTAGCCTTCAGTTTAGGGATGTGAGCTTTTAAAGATCCCTCACACATCATCATAGCAAAGTAGAAAAATGTTTTATAGCCACAGGCTGTCCGCGCATCTCAAGTTTTCTCTCACTTAAGCAGTCGCTTGTACTCGCACGGATTTTGTATAGCCTAAATCTCAAATTGATTTCGGTGCTTCATATGAAAATTGATTTACTGGCTTGGATACATTGATCCCAGGCAGAGATGGGCCTCCCCTGAGAATGTTGGAGTAAAGTGAAAACAAGGTGAAGAGAGACTCCCTGTCGCTCTATTTGCATTTTAATTATAAATTGCATCATTGCACTGAGTGCGGTAACAAAACAACTCCCTCGCCCTCCATTCACTCCTCCCTTTTGCTTCAAGCTCGGCTCGCTTCATGAGAATGAAACTTCATGCGGGGAGACTCTGCAGGGCAGAAAATAAACAGGCGGGGCACGACGTAAGAGCGCATCCGGCCGCTGCGTGGATGAAGGTGAAAGGAGCTTTACCTCGAACGTCATCGCACAAACATTGTTCTCTTTTTGTTCAGAGAAAGGAAGACATGTTGTCAAAGAATATTTTTATTTGGATAGTTAGACGGACTTAGCTGTGTTTTCAGTGGGTGTTTGAAAGGAAGACACGGAGCGAGCGAGCGCCGTGGACTGCAGCCAGTATCATTTTGTCATTTAGAAAGCACTTTTCTGTTGTTATCTTGGCTACATGGCCCACTGTGGTTTGATGTCTGCTTCCGAGTATATAATTTTTAGGTTTTCAAGTCTCAAATTTTCACAGTGGATTTGGCTCTCTTTACTGTTTGTGTGTGTCAGCGCTTGTGTAGAAGTGTCGGTATGTTTTTGTCACAGAAGTGTTGCTGTGCTGTGAGTGTAGAGGGCTAATTGATCACATTGGAGTGGTGTGTAAGCACAAATGGCAGGAGCACGGACCAGAAGGCTTCAGATGTGCGACTTTAAGCTCCAGTCTGGATCCTCGCATGTCGATGTACACGTATGGCCGTATCATCCACATCTCTATCCACTGAAAAGTACAGCAGCTGTGCAGGATTTTTACAGGATTGCGTCCATCAAATGAGCCCTTTATCTGTCTTCCACATCGGTCTTATTGAATATGTAATATGGGATGTATCTAGCAGAGTGTGCTAAATATTGGGAGACGCAGATAGATTGATTTGCATGTGTAATGTGATTTATCCAGACTGAAAGTCACTGCCGTACAGGTATTTGTGTGTGTAATGAAGTACACCAGACCATGCACTTCCTTATCAGACACTTATTCACTTCTGTGGCAGGATTTTCCAGACCGAGTGTTCAGCATTTTCACTCTAGTTAGAGTAAATGACTTGAAAAGATGGTTTAAATGTGTAGGCGAGTGTTGCGCAGGAGCCGCTCCTCTGTTTGTGTTTAGATTTAGGATTGGACCCTTTTTGCACTGAGACACTGAGTCACACAGCAGCTGGTCAGCTCTGCAACACCAGAGCAAAGCAGAGATTTAAGGAAGATCAGAAAGGATGGAGAGATGCAGAGAGAGAAGAAAGGATGATGGCAGAGGCCAAGCGCTGAAAAAACACTCTCTTCTTTGTCTCTTTCAGGCTTTGCATTACGTTAGCTGAGACAGGCTATAGCCTCTGTGGAGCATTGATATTAAATGATGAATGATGTTGTAGCAATGAGAGCTGAGGTTTGACAATTACACTGTCCCCTATGTGACAAGCATGTTTATAAAATGTATAGAGTAAGGCTGTGACGGTATGGATTTTTTCTTACCGTGGTGAAAAAGCAGCATATCCCTGCAGGATGGTGGTTTACTGTGACTGCCCAAATAATGACGTTTTATTGGACTTTATTGAAGGATGCTGTCATAAGAGTAAAGTTGCTCCTTAGCTCTGTAGCGGTGCATAATGTGTGTGCGGCATGCAAGTGCTACAGGTGGTGCAGTGGTTAGCAGTGGTTAGCACAGCAAGGTTCTGAGTTTGTGGTAGGGGCAGGACCTTTCTGTTCTGAGTTTGCATGTTCACCTTGTGTCTGCATGGGTTCTCTCCAGGTACTTCCCCCCACAGTCCAAAGACATGCAGCATAATAGGTTAACTGATAACTCTATGTTGCCCGTAGGTATGAATGTGAGCATGAGGTGAACTGGTGACTTGTCCAGGGTGTACTCCGCCTCTCTAGCTCCTCGCAACCTGTCAAGGACAGTGTGTGAGCAGC
>JAJHUR010101064.1:10876-62017 GCA_027495735.1 Lutjanus campechanus | reverse complement strand
ACTTTCTATTTTTTCTTTTCTTTATTTTTTTCCCCTCCAATCTCCGCCCGTTCCCTCTGTCTCCCCCTTTTTCCGTCTCCCACCCTCGCCGCTTTTCAGTTTCTGAAAAGGAGTATTTCTTGCCATCTACCTCAGTATCCATTTAACTCAAGCTGTTTTTCTACCTCTCCATTTCCACTGCACTTATATCTGTCATGTCAAATAATTTGACAGCGAGAGCTCGGAAGCATATTCCATTTGAGCACAATGGTAAATCAATGGCATCAAAGCTGCACCACTTATGGTTCCTCATGACTGAATTGCACATGTCAAAGTGAAAATGGCCAGCAGAATGGTGCTCCGGCACACTGTTTGTGTCGTGTAGTGCGTGTGTGAGCATTTTTTCTTTGTTTCGATGGAGTGAAAGTAGCTTTTAGAAGCTGAACCACAATATTGCCATCTGTGGTAGCGGGCTGTGGTGATGATCACGGCAATGAACACAACACCTATAATGGCATCGTAAATCTAATCTAACGGGAATGAAGGAATAAATAAAAGCTTTATGATCTTTTAACTGTAAAAAATCGGACTTAAACCTAACCTAGCACCAATAAACAAGTTTTATTCAAGTTTATTGAACATAAAATGTCTAGTATTTGTCAGAACACTTAAGAACTTATTAACATGAGTTCTTCCAACTTGAGATCTTTTGAGTTGAAACCGAATGAACGTCCTCTACAGGGGTTGATCAACCCGTTAAATTAAGTTCCTAAAGAAACATGATCAGCTTGAGGAAAACATTTATGATGAAAACATTTTATACACTTTATCATAAGTCATGGTTGCTTACTTTCACAATAATTAAATCACTGCAGTACACTGTAAAAATAAACTATTTGTTTTAACTTATAAAGGTTAGTTTAAAAGACAAGTAGAGGTGTTTTTCTGATATTAAGATATTAAGCTGAACCAACAACTCTTCAATCAAACTGATGAGCATTTATACAATTTATAATAATTTATTATTTTTAATTTTGGTGAAAACAGCAACAATGCGTGTTAGGGACACAGCAGTTTTCCATCATATATGTTTTCCTCAAATGTTCTCAGGAGAGTTTTGACCCTCAAACAATGCATGCTGGGAGGTCTGCTAATATGCTGATGATGTTTGTTTTCGAAACTTTAAAATTTAATGAGTTGGTTTAATATGGTGTAGTGCATCCATTCAACTCATCATTTCGTATTTGGAAAATAAATAGAAAGTGTAAATCTAATCAACTTGAATAAATAAAACTCGAATATGTATGTGAAGTTAATGAGAACAGCTTTGTCAAACACTGTATGATTATTTACAGTGCATTGCATTCAGTCTCTACCCCCTAATACTTAAATGTAATAAATTCACTGAGAGCAGTTTCACATATTGTCTTTGTGCCAATGCTGGAACAAAGTCGGTCCAACAGGAGCAGCTGCAGCTTGCAGTTCTTTGGGTGAAATAAAGAATTTTTCAAACTGTTGCTTCAACTTTATCTTACTAATTGAACATCCTTTCTCAAGCACAACTAAATTAACATCAACTTTAATTGACTAGAAAATGTAGCTGTTTTGGTTAAAACAAATGGTTTGTTTTTATAGTACAATCAGCTAGAGCTTTGTTTTATATATGGAATTGCACTGGTCTGGAATTAATGAAATATCCTGCAGCAGCAGCAGAGCTACATTCGCCCCTCATTGTGCTCTGTGTCATGCAGCCAGTTCTTTCTCCACGCTCACTAAATCAAAGGGGAAACCACACACCTCTCTGGGCGTGTCATTTGCATCATTTGATGCTTTGCAAAGCTGTAATTACACTCCGAGAGTTAATTGGTCTTTTGAAACCTGGTGAACCCGCCTGTGTGAAGGCTGTATTGTTAGGAACACAGGTGAAGAAAACTCAAAGAGTTGGCTCAGCCCAGGAGAGCCGCTGTGTCCTGAAATCAAGTGCACACACTTTAAAGGTTGCTCTTAGCCACTTCTGAGACCAGCGAGATAAAGCGAAAATTCCCTACTGTTCCTCTCCCCGGCCGCCTGTCAGAACGGAGAGTTGTGTTGCAGAGAGAGAGCAGGGGACAGGCGAGCTCACAGAGCAGCGGACAGCGTGAGTCACATCCCCAACGGTGCACTGCTTTCAGCTGTGGCTGAAGGCTAAGACACATCCAGGCCCGGGCTGGCCTTTGGGAGCACTGGGAGGATTCCCGGTGGCCTCGCAAGCTGATTGGCCTGGAGTGCCGGAGCAGTGTTTAAAATTCTAAGTGATCAAAAAGAAAACTTCACAAGGCTGCTAAAGTACCTCAGAACTATTGACCGTCAGCCCCCCACCTGCTTTTAGCCTGACGGTACGATTCCTGTCGTCACACATGATGGAGAATTTCAACGAATCCTGTTGCAGTTTTTTTTTAAAGCTGTTTTCATCAAACCATTCCATCTTTATTTCAGTGCGAGCCTCAAGTAACAAGGTATTAACAGCATTCATTATCTTTTCTCCGTTCCTTGCCTTTTTAAGGTCCTTTAATTCTACTGCTGATGCCGATTTAAAATTATAAACTCTCCTTCTCTTCCTTTTTACTCTCTGATGCCACTTTCATGAATGACACAGGGGCCGGAACGCGTAACCTCATATGGTGTTATTGGGGCGTTAAATATGTTAATTTACAAGTTTCATGAACGTGCACTCAAATATACACAGATGGATCATTTACACAGTGAAGTTTGCTAATTCTGATGTGGCACACTAGTACGAGCCAAAACACACAAAAAAGTTGGAGAAAGTTAAAAGAAGAATATGAAAATTTTCTGGCACAAGGCCCAGAGTTCAGTCGGTGCAAGGAATGCGCATTCCTGTGCAGTGTGGAGAAAAAAAGATGAACAGTACAGGAAAAAGAGAAAACGAGAGATACAGAAGCTGAGAGGGAGCCCGTTAAAAAAGGAAAAAAAGCCAGCCAAGAAGAAAGCACCGCTAAACACTGCGAAATTGAAGATATCTTCATGAGCAGGGGACATGGTTGGTGTTTAGTTTGGCTGCCCTCAGCACGTCATATCAGAGCCATGTTTCCCCAACTCGATGCTATGTTTTAAAAGACTTCATGCACTGAAAGCAGGAGATGCACATGGAAATAATCTGGAGATAAAAAAAGATCTGTATCTCCGGTTATTAGAGCTATCAGAGCTTCATGATGACAAACACAAGTTCAGTCAGAGCTCTGAGGAACTGCCAGGTGCAAAACAAACAACTTTTAAAATTTAATATGATACGGTTACTTTTTGTTAGTATTTTACAGTCAATTATTTAAATGGGTGTGTAATTTTCAAAAAGTAGTGGTGATTTTTCGACTTAAAAAAGATAGGAAAAACACATACTGATCATTAATAACATATTTATTACAAAAGCAAATATAGTACGTATAAAACAAAAATGTTTCTGCTAATAAGTTGTTTTTGTTCAGCCTCCTCACATTTTTTGGGGTGTATTGTTCTTCTGATGTTTGAGGATGTTACTCTACAAATAGTTCAACTTGCACCTTGTATTTTTATCTACAGGTGAAAAGTTGCACGACACTTCTATTCTATATTCTAACATCTGTTACAAGTGTGAGACTGTGAGCGCCGGCGGGCTCGCTTCTCATGTCTCTTCTCATGTTTCCAGAGTGAAGTGATACAGTATTAACATTATACAGAAGTACTGAAAACGTTTGGAAGTGATGAAGCCACCATGTTGTGTATTTATGTTGTCATTGATAGTTTTTTATTGATCCTGCAGAATCAGTGATATATATGAATATTTACACCTGTTGGCTTAATTATGGAATTGCAATAGACTAAACTAAAGACACTTGGCTGTTTTAACTATTTTAGATGGGATTTTTTGTTTGATCGCTTGTTTTTTTTATCAAAAGTAAAAACATATGTTAGACTGCAAAAAACAAAACAAAAAAACTACTGTAAGTTGAGAAAACTCATAATATCAAAGCAACTGCATTTACTAGATTTTTGAACTAAACTCAAACTCTTAAGTTCTGAAATAAACTAAAGAAATCATTATGAAAATTATTTACGATTATTTCACTTTCACCTGAATGTGTTTACTCAACAATTTTTGACATACAAATCTTTTTTTGAAATTTTGAGTTTTCTCAACTTTTTTTTGTTTGTTTTTAAGGCGTACTGACATGAACAGTAAACCGAAAAAATGTTTCAACAAAACTCCTACAGTAAACGTGGACTGTTGTCAGTGGAGTGAAAGTGGAGACTGACCTGGACTGACGTTAGATTCATGACCTGACACACCTTACTGTGTTCTCAGTATATACAAGCTAGAAGATGTTACCTCACACACACACACAGGGATAGCACATGCAGACACAACCACACTCAATCCAAGCCAACCTCAACACTCACATGGCCACACGCACAACAGAAACCCTTGAGGTTTAATCCGACCATCTCACACCCGACATGTGAAAAGGGGATAAAAGAGGGTCCGTGTCTCCAGCAGGGCAGCACAATTTGGCGCCTCCCCTGACACTCCAAGGCCCCGCTGTGTGTGTTTTTGTGTGAGGGTGAGTGCTTCCATGCTTTGGTGGAAAATCTGCCCTCACTTGCCGACGCATTGGTGAAAGGCGATTTCCGTAATCCGGGAGTGTAAGTCTCGCTGTACAAATGGGCGTAAGGGACTTTGTGTGTGAGTATGAGCGTATACACGTATGTGTGTGTGTGTGTGTGTGTGTGTGTGTGTGTGTGTGTGTGTGTGTGTGTGTGTGTGTGGGAAATGCCAGCAGAAAGCTGCACGTCTGTCTGGGAGTCTGATAAGAGGCATCAAGTGAGCAGAGTTTAGAGCAGCAGCACGGAGCTGAGAGTGTGATGCCTGATGGGAAATCGTTTTTTGATTTTCCTTACTTTTATTATTCACTGTTATTCACACACTACATACATGCTCACTTGAACTTAAACTTGTTTCAAGTGTGAGAACTGCACTCGTTCACACTTCTAATGTGAATGGTAGCTGAGCTGCAGAGTGAATTATTTTGCATTCTGGAGTCAAACGTATAACATAAATAACACACATGCACAAAACCCGCGGTTGCCACTGAAGTGGTATTAATAAAAGAAGAACATGTGTCCCTCATGTAAACTTCAGACCAGTCGTTTTTCTAGAGGCAGCCCTGGATAACATGAAAAACGGAAAAAGAAAAAAAACAAGCCCAACAATGTTATTCTTTTAGGTTGTGAGAATTAATTATTTTTTGCAGCCCACACTTTAATAATTTAAATTATGGTAATCAAATACGCATTATAAAATGTTTCTTTTAATGACTGTTCCTTTCATACATTTTGCTTTGACATTTTTCCTTGTTTGATAATTTCCCTGTGCCTGTAATTTTATAATTAATTTCAAATTTCAGAGGGAAAAGTCTGTTTGAACGCTCCAAACAAAATCGCTATTGAATAAACTCCCAATGTTTAATGACAAAGACTGCGTGCTATAAATAGTGCAGCCAGCGCCAGCAGCTCTGGTGCTAGCTGAATACCTTGTCAATGCTGTTTGGTTAGACTGTGCTTTATGTTTGCCGTTCTTTTCATTGAGAGACTGACGGAGCAGACATGGGCATTTATAATCAAGCAGTTAGCTACATCTATGGGAGTTAAGACTTCACTCAAATTCAACAATGAGCGAGATTCATAGAAGAGAACCACGTTTATGCACGGCTTTACAAATCTGATCAACAGAGTCAATATGCATATTTCACTACCACTTTACAGAACTACTCATAAATTATTTATAAACAGATTACAATTAGGTTATGAATTAGGTTCTTATCACTATATTAATCATTAATAAGCTGTTACAACACATTAAATAAAAAGGGCAACAGTGACCTGTTGCTTGCCAAATAGTGAGCCCACATTTATCTGTACTGTTAAACCTCAGATTTCATCGCCTACTGAGCTCACTTTGATTTCTCCAATAGCAGCATTTATACCTGTCAGCTTCATCGCATGCTGTATGTAAGGGATAATCAACTAGTAGGTGCACGTTAAGCCGTTTGAAGGCACGACGTGGAGACGAAAAACCACCCGATGCAAAGTGCCTGCAAAGTTTTGCACTCAAAATCTAAAGTTTTAAAGCAGCAGCTTACCGTTGTCATGACAAGGAATAATTGTAGTCCCTTGTACAACCAAGCAGTTAGTCACAGTATAAATTACAGCGGGGGTGAGGGCTGATTTTAACGTTTCTTTCATTCTGTTTGAAGAAAACATCAATTTCAAAGAATGGGACGCAGCAGAGGAGAGAGAAATGGAGAAGAAAAGAAAAAAAACCAACAACAACTGAAAAACAGCACAAGGGACCGACATGCTTTTCTTGTAGCATTTCAACTTGGCTTTAAAGACAGCATCATTTTATTATATTGAAATGTGATAAAAGGCGGTTGACACCAGCTCTAATGCTCATTAAACTTGCCACAGTGTATTTGCCGCCAGCCTTAGTGGACTGAACCAAAGCATAAAATTCACATTAAGTATCATTAAGCATCACCACAGAGTCCAAATCCAACTGCTCATTTTGGTGCCTTTTTTTGTATTTTATCCTTCTCCACTATCCCAATTAATTACCTAATTATCAACCATTTCTGAATAATTTATAAGTGTATAGTCTTATTGTAAAGTGGTACCCATATTTCTTATTTCTTGCCCCTGGTGGTCGAGTGGCTAAGACACATATCATGTGCGGTGTTGTTCATGAACGCGGCTAGGCAGCGTGCGAATATGGACAGACGTGATATAAAAACTTTCTTTGATCATGCAGCATGATGTGTATCACCTGGGCTACACTGCAGACTGGAGTCTCTGTTAACAATGACAAACGCACAAATTATATTCACTCTTATCCTTTATCTCGTCTCCCTCTTTATCTGCTTGCAGTTCTCATACATTGTGGTGCGTTCAATGTGAACTGGAAAGTCAGAATTTCAAAGTTCCCAGTTGGAAATTTTAACAGTATGTTTGTGTTCAAGTTTGCTGTTTGTTGTAGTGTAAAACGTTCTCAAATTATTGTAAATCGTTAACTATAGACCTATAGAACTATAGCCTGCCCATTCAAATTAATACAAAAAAACATGAACATCACACAGCATTTAATATGATCAACTACAGCATCCCTGGTAGGAGGAGGTTGTATTAAGAATTACAGTCAAAGAAAGAAATGAATGTGAACTAGTTCATTTGAATGTCTGTGAACTGAACTCTGAGGTAGCTTTTGTGAACTGTGAGCTTACACAACACTGATCATGTGTCATACAGTTACACTCCCAGTGTAATTCTGGCCAGGAACTTTTGTTTCTTGTCATCTCTCCCCGTCTCTTTCTGTGTCTCCTGTCTCTTTGTAGAGCAGAACTAAAAAACCCAAACTGAATCATTTAAGTGAGCAGAGGCCTGGCAGTATTTTCAACCTTTTCGTGCTCCGTATTTGATGTTCAGCTTTGCATGTATCCTTAACTTTGTTTTCAGCTTTATTACTGTAAGGCGATGCATACTGCTGCCTGGAATAAACTGAAATCATTAGCATTCATCATCACATATTAAACGAAAATTGCATTAAAGTGCTTTGTTTTCTGCAAAATTCCAACTTAGTCAAATTGCCTGCTTTAACAAACATTAACCTCTGTTTTCCCTTCACTCACAACAATATGACAATACATATGTCATAATCACCCATCAATTTAGCTGTGATGTAATCCACAAAGAGGTGCACTGTGATGTGAAAACTAGTCCACCTGCTTATATTATCAGGTGTAGAAACGCCATTGAGAGAGAGAATACTCCAGAGTAATCCTTAGATCTGCTCTTCTGAGACCAGATGTGAAGGGCGTAAAGTATTTGTGTGCTTTCCAAGCAAGGAGTTTCTTTTTTGTCTACCTGTCTGTGGTGCCCACAGGCACAGCAGACGAATCATTTGGCATCATGACTTAAATCGGAGACAAGAGCAGCGCTTTTAGCCTGCTGGGTGTGCTTCATAGAAAATACCAGAATGTTGAGTCTCTCGGCCTCATGGTGATTGTAAGAGATATTACTGTATATTCCCCACTCTGCTCTCTTGCCAGGCCTGAGTAAGTACTTACGAAAAAATATATGGGTTGGATAGCTAGATTTTCTTGAAATCTTAGCCTTTCTCTGCAAAGACAGGTTATATAAAGGTTCAGTGCTGCACCAAAGACATTCTGCATCAGGAAAAGATGCGTGATGTTTGCTGTCACTCACCCTGACAAGCATGTGAGGGAAGGGTCCTCGGGAGTTTTCAGGCACATTGATAGGCGGGATGACCCAGTCTCTCTTCTGTCGCCTCAGCCCATTGGCGGAGGAGCTCCTCTGATGTTTTCGAGAAAACTTGATAACTCTGGGTTGGGAGTCCCAGACTCTTGACAGCATTTCTTCAATGCCAACCTGAAAAGAAAAACACATCATATCAATCCACATCTCACACTGAATAACTTGCGCACGTTATCATTTGAAGAATGCTATTTTGCCGCGACAGGTTGGAAGATGAATCTATAAAGTGCTGTAAAATGACAAGTTTTCCCCTCTGCTAAAATTGAAACTAAAATACTGGGTGTCACGCTAACAATAAACCCATTTTGGGAGAGTGACAGAGAGGAAAACACAAATACAAATAAACATTTTTCTGAATGCTGCTGCATCACATTTCACAGGGCCCTTGGCAAGACACACTTAGCCTGCCCAAGCCCCCAGCTTCTGCCTAAGAAAGCCAGACCTCCCCCAGGCTACATGGCTGGGTTCTGTCCGCTGAGGTGCTGTGCTTTTGTCTGCATCCCTGCACTGATTTTTCAGGCAGACAACATTATCCCCCGCCCGTCCCCGTCCTCTCTCTCTTTCTCTGTCCCCGCTGAAGACAGAAAACAATGTGACACTTTGAGCTGACAGTAGCCTATCATCACATAAAAACAGGTATTGATGAAATACCAGTGTAATAACAAGGGGAGTGGAGCAGAGAAACAGGAGGCCGCCCTGCAGTTTCATCCACGCAGCAGTCACTTAGAAGACGAGCAACTCAAAATGTCACACACAGTTGGTGAGATACTCTTCGATAAAAAAACCAAAAAAAAACAAAAAAGAACCCAGTAGCTGTGTTCAGGGGAACCATAATATTCCACTAATGATTGTAATAAAATCCCAGTTAGAATAAGAATGCCTCATGTGAACACCTCAACTGGAAGAGACTGGCCCGATCAGGAAGAATTTTCATTCAGGTGGAGAGGGGTGGTGTAAACCTTTGATAATCTGTTCAATAGGAAAATATTAGCACCTAATAACGATGTGAGGACTTAATCCAATCGTTACTCTCTGGTTGGAATAAATACATTCTTTCTGCGCGTGTTTGCCTCACATGGGGGTAACGTGACAGGTGACATTAGGTTTGTGAGAGGGACAGAAACATGGCGGTAACAAAACAAAACTGGTACAAGACTTAAAAATGTTCAAGGGCTGTTGAACCCATCAATGGTCAAAAGGCTTGTTCAAACAAGTGTTTGAAAAGGTGAATGAAGCTGGAATCCAATGAACCATAGACACTTCGTCTTCTTCTTTGTCTTCTTCTTCTTCTTCAGATGGTCCTTCATCTTCAGATGATTCCTCAAATGCTCCTTTGTCTTCAGATGCTTCTTTGTCTTCAGGTACTGCTTCATCAGATGCGTCTTCATCTTCAGGTGCTTCTTTGTCTTCAGATACTTTGCACAATGCTTTGTCAAATGCTTGCTTGCTCAGATGCTTTATCAGGTGGTCCCTCGTTTTCAGATACTGCTTCATCAGACGCGTCTTCGTGTTCAGGTGCTTCTTCATCTTCAGATGCTTTGTCAGATGTTTCTTTGTCTTCAGATGCTTCTTCATCAGACACTTTGTCAGATGTTTCTTCGTCTTCAGATGCTTCACAGTTGGTGGAACAACTCTGTGCATGTCAAAAAGTCCTTCTGGTTAAATGCTTTGGGGTATGTAAATACTCACCCTATCAGATCACTTCATTTAACGTCCATGTCAACAGTAAAGTTGGAATCTCTGATCAGAATGATTTCAGTCGGGTTGAAGAAATATTGTCCATGTAACGGCAGCTAGAGTGGAGACCTTTCACTTACCTCAGTACTCCTCAGTGCAGAATCCTTTGTTGATTTATGCGAATGTGTGTACTACTTGTTATTTTTGAAGTTGAGGTATCTCTGAACATCATACAGGACCAAAGTATTATGGGCAGCTCCTATCTAATAACAGATGACTGTATATAAACCCCTCCAGCTATAGCTGTAGAGAGAAGATTGTGTTCTTACTCATCTTGCCTGGTGAAATGAGGGTTAGAAGAGTGTGTAAAAGACTGAGTGTTTTTTTCCCGATCCTCTATGGTGTCCTCCTGTGTAAGATGGTTGTATTGCTGTAATCCACCTAATCCTATTGTTGTCTCTGTGCCCCGCATACACACACACACACACACACACACACGCACACACACCTACACACACACACACACACACATACACACTCACTGGCAGTGTGCCGCTGTCACCTGAAGCACAGTGGAAATCCTTCTGCTCATCCCACCTGGAACACACACAACGCAGTCATACGGGCGAAGACACACATGTGCACACGAGCAACCATGGATGCGTCACCATGCCAAACACAGGCCGGCAGTTCATCCTATCAATGTACGCCTGCTTTGCAGACGGTAAGCTAGACCCGAGCAAACGCAGCGTATATTTTTCATCTTTTGTTTCAACTTCACACATTCACAGCTCAGAGGGTTGGACTGCGAGCTCAGTGCAGACCTCGGGACAGCCAGGGGTTGAGGGTTTAGCCGGGCAGGAGGCTGACGCAGAGGGTGGATGGTTAGAGGACAGAAAGAGGAACGAGGGGACCAGATGTGTTTCCCAGATAAGATAACTCTCGTTCCAGCGCCACTCATCCAAAACACTCACAGGTACCAACTGGCACGGGGGAGGCGGGGTGCTGCCAGCCCCCCTCCACGGGCGGCAGGTGGAATTAGTCTCTGCCTGTGAACGTGTGTGTGTGTGTGTGATTCTGTGGCTGTGTGTGTATTTGCAGATGCCCATTTGAAACAAACAAAAAACAAGGCAAAACAAACAAGCATGTAAAAAAACAAACAAACATGCAACAGAGGATGAACAGCATGGTCTCTGGCAGATGACGATGAATCATCAGGACCGTGTAATGTGTCAGTGCATATGGACAGTTACAACATATATCATAAAATATAATGAACAGCCTCAATCCGGCCCTTTGATTATTTACAAATATGAAAAAAGTATATCACTGTGATGTGCTTTTATTTAAACAACCTGCTAAAAGTTTAAGTTTATGAGTGTTTGATCATTAAGATTATCATTTCATTATCAGGCTAATTAGGCTAAGTAGGCTAATTTGCCCATTCATCAGTTATGTCTGTTGTAAAACACAGAAACACTCAACAGAAAACTCAGCCTGTTAGAGGCAATTATAGGCAATTTAGGAAAGTCAATCTCAATGAAAAAGATGCTAAATGCAACATTGTGTTTGTTAAAGCAACACGCTACTTCTAAACTGGGATTAAAAAGGTGCATTGTTTTGTTTCTGTACTTTTGTGCATAATGTTTCTTTGAAAACTCACAAAGTGGAAAAAAAAACTAAAATGGTGAATTGTTTTATACATTTAATTTAGGAAATGCAAGGCTATGTTCACACTGCAAAGCCTTTGTGCTAAAAAATGATTGATTGTTCAGATTTGTTTTTGTTTTTCTGTTCATATAATCTTTTAAATGTGGCCAGTATCAGATTCCAGTGCGAACTGGCCATGTTCAGGAGAACAAGTGCAAAGACGTCACACACAGCACAGTGCAACTAAACATGGAGGCAACTTGTTAGTAATTCACGAGCAGATGACGATGAGGACAAGGATGAGGGGAAACAGAGACACATTTTTTTAAATCATGGCTTTTTGTGGAGCAATGGCTGCAATGTCTGTACAGAGGTGTATGTGGATGCGGAGTTGGAGCCAAGAGTGATAGGACTGTGATGTGAATGGCTTCACAGAAACAGATTTCATTTGAGACTGATGTTAAAGAAGCGTGAATTTCTGATAAGACTGTTCAGACTGAGGTGACCTATGACAACATATGAAAGCCCAAATCAGATTTGCAAAGATCAGATTTGATGTGATTTGTGCTGTTTACACTGTCATGAAAAAAAAAAAGATATGGAACATATAAGAGAAAAAAAATCAGATTTGGGCCATTTTTGCCTGCAGTGTGAATGTAGCCTAAATGTCCAACATATGCTTCGGTGCTGCTCCTCCTCATCTCTGCTCAGTCAGTGTGCTGCTGCCATGATAAATTCCTTATCTGCCTTCCCTTTTATTGACATAAAAACACAATAAATGAATAGCTGCTCTACACGCCAATCAGCCCGCTGACGAAGGCAGCCCAACAGGCCTGACGATAACGAGGTTGAAGCTTCCGATTGGTTGGGCCCCAACATTCCTTTGGAAATGTTGCCAAAACAGAAATGAAGAAGAGAGATGGTCAGGCAGACAGACAGACAGACACGGGCAGAGACAATGAAAGGGAGAAGTCCTTTATTGTAAGTCTGCTTGTGGATGATATCAGCGCAGTGGCTGCATGTGACTGTCACTTTCAAACAGCATGGCAGATGACAGCCTGTTGGCATTGTGACAACAGCAGAGTTACAAAGGAAAGACGGAAAAACTGGAACAAGCTCTCTACGGGCCGCCAGGAAGCTAGGTGCTTATTAAGGCTGGGGGATCTTTCTCTCTGTGTGTGTGTGTGTGTGTGTGTGTGTGTGTGTGTGTGTGTGTGTGTGTGTGTGTGTGTGTGTGTGAATGAATACAGTATGTGCATGTGTTCGGTCATGCCTGCGTGCACATATGGGAAATCATGTGTGCTGGCCTTGATGCAAGCATGTGTGCACACGTACAAACGTGTAAAAATAATGCATGAACATATGTGCGGGTGTATTTGTCCCAGTGTGTGTGTGTGTATGTGTGTGTGTGTGTGCACCAACACATGACAAGAAGTCAGTTAGTGTGTCGCTGAAACCCTGAGGCAGCCAGGGCCAGCTGGCAGCTCTCCGCTCCCAGGCAGCCTGCGCGTTGCCTGGGCATTCTTCAGGCCTGCAGCCCCCGAGCCCTGGAGCTGACATCTGGAGGTTATCAGTCTGACAAACAGGCAGAACAATACAATAAGAGTGTGTGCTCATTGCCCATTCTCTGTTCTGTGTGGCTCTGAAAACATTTGATTCAGGTCTTTTGATGTTATTTTTTATGTCTTTAGTGCTGCAGTTCCCTTTGCTGGTTCACTATGATAACAAAAAAAGAGATCAGAGTGCTCGTCTTCAGTACGGAGAATGTTCTCCCATGAGATCTCTCAGAAACTAAAGTGAAGAAAAATAACATTCCGTAACACTTTATTTCAAGGGCTGTGCATAAGGCTGTTATTACACTGTCATAGCCATGTCATGACATGAACATGAAGGAGTCATTATGAATGTTTATGACATGACATTAAGTGCCATTCTGTCAATTGTGGCATTTTTTTAACAAAGTTGACACTGTTTGAGATGTAGGTGTTATGACAACTTGACATTAACCAAGGCAAAATAACCTGTCATTGTCTTTGTCACGACAACTTCAACTGTCGTAAATAGTTTCCTTGACCTCAAGTCAAGTGGTACATTTTGAACTTGGCATAAAGATGTCATTAAGCTTTATTACACTGTCAAAGCTTTTCTAATAGTGTCATGAATAGTAAGTAAGTAAAGTGACTTGTCATAAAGATGTCATTAAATGTTATTAGGCCATTTGCAATGTTAAACAAAGCTAAATAGTTTCTTTAAGTTTTACAATGTCAGTGTGTCATTACAAAGACATTGTTGCCTTGATTAATGGCAAGCTGTCATATGAAAAGAAAGAAAATGACTTTTGTCTTGGTTGTCATAACGAAGAAATTATGGGCTTGATTAATGTCATTCATAACATGTCAAAGACATCTCAAACAATGTTGACTTTGCATTAAAAATGACACAACTGACCAAATGACACTTACTGAAGACAGTCATAAAAAATTATAGTGACTCGTTCAAGTTCATAACAGGTGTCACGACATGTTTATGACAGTGTAATGACAATCTTATGCACACTCCTTCAAATAAATATCAATTCAAATAAAGTGGTATCTAACAGTGAAATTCTCATAGCTGCTATTTACCTGTTGAGACTTGCAGCTTTTCAGGATGTCATGAATATTTTCCTTGACCTCATTGTAACGGTGTCATGAATTATTTCCAGAACTTGTAAAAGCAAAAAAAGTAAAGTGTCAGTAAAGTGAGATGTCATAAAGATGTTGTTAAATGTTATAAGGCCAGTTGTAATGTTAAAACATAAAACTAAACTGTTTTCTTAAGTTTGGTAATGTCAAGTTGTCATAACCAAGACAACTTTGTCAACTTTGCATTAAAAATGACATAATTGAAAGAATGGCACTTAATGACAACAGCCATAAACATGTTCATAACAGCTGTTATGACATGGTTATGAAAGTGTAAAGAGTCTTACGCACACACCCCTTCAAATAAAGTGTTGCCTGACATTTAAATCTAACTTTGTATAAAAAAAAGTATTGAAATTCTCGCAGCAGCTATTCGCCTGTTGAGACTTGCAGCTTTCCAGTGTGGACTGTCAACATAATCAGGCTATAATCACAAAGTTAAAGCACACAGCCGCCATCCAACCCTGCTGGTGTTGCTTTTCAACGACCACTGGGCCCCCAGGGGTCCCGCGTTCCACCCTGCTGCCGGCCTTTTGCTGTAATCTACCTTGAACAGGTGAGACCGTCTGGGGAGAGCGCGGTAAAAATGCAAATCAAGTAAGCACTAAAACCCGCTCCGGCAACCAGTCGACTCCAAATCCAGTGGTGCATAACTGATGGGCTCTAAGCTGGTGGAGAAGGCAAACCAACGTGCCATGAAATCAGTACGAGTTGGAGAGCACTCAACGAGAGGCCCTACCTGTGTGAGGTGCGATAGCCTGAGTACATAAACACAGCGGAAAGGGCTCTCAGGCCAAAGATGCTCTACACTTCAATTGCTGTGGTATTGTACACAGGAAAATTAAATACCAAAATGAGCTGGTCGATCATGGAGAACATTCCAAGTATGCTAATTTCTGCTACTAAAACAGCACAGAGAGAAACTAAACCAGTTATTAAAAGCAAATCAATGCACCATCACAGGCGCCATACAACAAAGCAGGCATAGCAAGAGAAGACAGTCACAGTATATTCTGTGTTGAAACCAAGTCATCTGAAGCCCACTACGCGTTTGTCACACTACAGCATCTCTCTTTACACACATTATCTGTGTCTACACAAAGCAAGTGAACAAAATGAGTTGGTATTTGAGCTGTCTGTCTTTTAATCGCCATTGGGAAGAAGAGGATATCCTAAGCTGTTTATATCCCCCTGCTGCTGCTGCCATGTTGATTACGCAGAGATAGGTTGCGGTTAGGTGATGCGATTATGATTTCCTCTTTTCTGAAATAACTATTGACTTTCAGAACAAAGCGATGGGCTCAGATAACAGCTACTCACCTCCGTGTGTGTGTGTGTGTGCTTACCGAACTGGAAAAGGGAAATGGGCCGCACAGTTCAAAAACACTGCAGTGCACGGATAACCCTGATAAGTCTTAACTTCAATTCCCAGGAATCACGTGGAGTCATTGCACTAAACTGCCCACAGCACTCTTCTGTTAACTGACTCACTGACTTCCCTACTTTGGGATGCTATATATCAAAGGAGAACAAATATAGGACAGTTTAGCTTTGCAACTTGCTGCTGCTGCTGCCTCTGCTACTGTTACATCTAGTTGGTATCTCTAATTGGAAAGTGTCGAAACCCACAAGTTTATTTTGAAAAACAAATAAAATTTACAGCATCTCAGTTAGAGAAGATGGACCTCTATTCTCAAACGGCGCCACTTTGTGATTGAAGGGCCAAATATATTCCACACAACGGACGCAGATGCACAGTTTTGTCATTACATACCTGACAAACTGACAATGCGCCTGACACGCATGTTTAAGTTATGATCCTCTGACATTTTTTTAAAATTTGGTCCATAAATTAATTTCCCCCTCAGAATCTATGGAGTATATGTACTCTATGGTAGTTTATATTGGACATGTATCTTTTTTATTTGTGTTGTGTAAGGACACATATTTTGATTTCACTTTAACATGCAGAATTTTGTCCAAATCGCAGTAGTATTCGTTTTGGCTATGACTTTTAATCTAGTTGTAACACATCATCTTTCGCATATTATTACATATATTTTTCATTGTAAGATGCAATGTTAGCATGCTGACGTTAGCATTTAATGTAAAGCACGACCATGTCATAAATTAGTGTTTTCCTGAATTTTCAAACTATTGACCGCATTTAAAGATGGACGACATGACAGCCCTCAAAAAGTGAAGCCAAAGCATCTCCATTGCCCCCTGGTGGCTGGCTGCAGTACTGGTCATGAACCCAACCTCCTCCATGTCAGCAGATAGGACATGGCACAAACTAAAACATCAAAATACTTTCCAAATATATTTTTCTCTAACATTGTTTCTGTCATTATAGGTAGTTCTTATCACTCTGATGTATATTCAAGTGCTTTTTATTTTTATTTTTTTAGATCAGTTTAGTTTTAATGAGTTATTTGATGCTATAAAAATGTGTTCCTCACAACTGAGTTAGCTGGGTGTATGGGCTGGACCTCGATACCGTAGCACCAGCCTATATCACTGCTGCAGAGACTCTGGCTCCAAATTAGATCACCAGGAGCAAGATAGCAGTTCCCATATCTGGGATATTTTGGCTTCAGTTTTATACAGCGGGAGAAAGTGGAGACACGTCGTCCATCTTAATAAACCGCCAGTGGTTCAAACATACAAACTTTCCAATTTGAAGGAGCCAGACAGGGGAAGGCAGCGGGGGAACAGGAAGTCAACTGGGACTGAACAACACAACCTTGCCCCACAGAGTCAGAGGTTTCTGTGTGGGGCCTCGCAGGTCGCAGATTTAAGTCGGGCTCTGCCACTCTATATGGACCGATTTTCTGCCTCATCCATGCCAAGTGAAGCGATATAGTGGCAGCTGAATAAATGTCCAACTCTGATAGTACAAAATGTAACAAAAAATGAGTCAACCAGACAGAATAAGTCTACAGTATAACTATGATCACTTGGAAATGTCTCTCTTCCCACTCAAGTCATAAATAGTAGATGTCAGTGAGGACAAACTGTTTAAAAGGGTGATTTTTCAGCCGTGTGGAGGTTGTCACTCAATGATTCACTCTGTTTCTTACATTTTGTACAGTTTTACTATTGTGGGCCCATCAGATGAAATGGCAGTATTAGACTGTACAGTAACAAGCACCAACATGAAATTGTGAAAGTGTTTTTCATATTTTTTGTTCCTTAAAAAGTTATTACTTGTCTCACCTTATCCTGTAACACATACTGTATTTTAATAACTAAATTTTCTATCATTACGCTTTTAATGAAACATGTATTTATTTGGCTCTTTCCTCAGGGAGCACCAGGAGATTGGAACTAAACTCTACTGTAGCACCTATTTATAGCAGCTGAGGAGAGAGTGACAAGAACACATGTAAACACTATTCTGGAAAAGAAAATGCATACTGTACTGTACGTATAAAAGCTGTTGTTCAAATTTCCATGTGATTAGAGAAAACACATTTATTTCTTGTTCAATTATTGAATATTTCTCCAGCTCGGCGATGTGGGGAACATAATTATACGGTGAAACTACATCACCTGGTCCTCGCAGACTCCGCCAGAGTGGAACATTAGCTCAATCAATGTCAATTATTTCCCAGTCTCCATTATTGCACTGCCAGGAGTGGGCAGAATTTTAATCCCCACTCTGCAATTGCTTTAGCTACATGAGTCTTGGGCTTTTTGTCATGATTAGAAACATGACTGAACATTAAGCCCAATGGCGTTCAACAAGTAGTGCAGGAAAAATGATAATGGGTTTGTCGCTCAACAAAGTGCAGCCTGGCAGTGAAAGTCAGTAACAGTGGCTATACGTTTTGCCCTGTACAGTTTTAGTCTCTGCTAGCTAATAGAACCTTGGTAGCAAATAGAGTCATGTCTCTACTTGTCATATACACAGAAGTGCTGCATCATAATGGCTGTGTATACACCGTTACAAAACTGTATCTTAGTTACAGCTGGAAACACAAAGACTGTGTGCATGGCGTGTAAGAGTTAAAGTCCGACCGATATATCGGCTGAGCAATATTATCGGCCTGATATTGGCCTATCACAGCTATATCGGTCTACATCGGTATCAACATATATGTCGTCTGATATGCGCCTATATGAATTTTTTTCTTAAAGAGCACAATGTGGATTGTTTTATTTTTGTAGCTTTATAGGCAGCATATTTATGTATATTTGATCCTTTTTTCTAAAAGCTATAATATGTAATATTCCGCAAAAAAATGGCAATGCACGCTAGACATATGTTATATACTTCGTTGTACTGTGTACAACTTATTAAACATTATCCCACGTGTTTTAAACAGTGTTCAAGAAATCCATAATTTACTCAAGGTAACGGTGTGTTTACTGCTAGTGGTTGCTAGCTAGTTGCTATAACTTCCTGGACAACATGGGATATGTTGGACATGTCATAGATTGAGTAAGGAAGTCGGCAAACGTGACTAAATGTAACGTGAATGAAACTTTAATATTACCTCGTCCATGAACATGATTTCTGCCTGAGTCTTGTCAGATAGATTTTCATTAGATATGGTGGTTGTTTATCAGTGAAGACAACAACTCCCATGATCCCATGTCACTTCGCAACTTCACACTGTGACTTTTTTTTATTGTTTTAATGTGAGAGACCCTTAGCGGCAGGATTTACATGTGTATTTAAGTTTATATATAATATTATATAATATAAATATATTGTTCTATTTGTGTTTTTGTATTTGTAATTATTAAAAATAGCCGTGAAAGTTTACTGGTTCACTGCCCCGATATAATTTTGGACAATAAATTTTATTGCATTTAGTGCATTTCGATTTGCTCATATTTTAATTGCTTTGTAAAATGATCTTCTGCTTTAACTGAGGAATTAATTTAGCAGGAAGATGCTTCGCACTTTCTGCAACAAACAACAAAGCCCGTCTAATCAGAAAACAACCTAGGCTTGGGATTTAAAAGCATTTTTCTGAATCCAAATCCAGTTTCAAATCCTCTTATCAAATATAATTAGGCTTAGCTGTCAACACTTGCAAGTAACTAAAGATGAAAATAACTAAAACAAAGATTTGGAATCACCATTTGTTGCCTGATTAGGCAGAAACTGTTTTCACACTGATTTTCACAAGCAGTTGCTACAATGTGAAATGAGATGTAGAGTTGCTGATTAATATGTTAATTCATTTTATCTGACACTTGGAAATACTTACTTCTGCACCTTCTTTAATCACAATCTGTTTGCTCCAGATACCAGACTTCCCAATGCAGAACTATAAAGTTTATAATAAAGATAAAACATTGATATGATGTGCATATGCTGTATTTCTGCTGAAACTGACATGACACAATCAATTAGACAATTTCTCCAGAGATGAGGAGCCACTTTGTCTTGCTGAACTACAAAAACACTCTAGTCCACTCCTGGACAAGCCCTCATTTTGATTCTAGCAACCAGGAAATAGGCCTGAGGCTGTCACAATATCACCATATTTCTGCAGTGATACAGAACGGACAAACAGAACAATGGCTCTAGATACGGCAAGTTTCACCACCCCAGGTTCTCCTACATGCTTGGAAGGGGAGGGTGAGGCAACGTGTTTGCAATCTGCAAGTTCACCACTAAAACCTACATACTGGTCCTTTAAAATGAGAAGCCTGCTATCTGAATGTTTTTGACATTGATCACTGCTAATGAAAAAATGGGCCTGGCTATCAGAACTCAACATTAAAACAACCAAACAATAAATGCAGTGCTATAAAATTATGCCATCACATAAACAGGAGCTAACTCAGTGTCAGCACCTTGGAGGGGGGGCTGAATTTGTCCTCCCTTGTTACCTTTGTTAGGGGCAAAGGATGAGGATGTCCGGCCAGGGCTAGCTTAACAGTGGTCTCCCAGATGTGTGGGTCGTGGAGCCCCCGGGCCGTCACCATGAACTGGACCGGTTCTGACAGGTTGGCCACCTCCTGCTCGGTGTACACCGTCCCATCAGGCCTCACGCTGAAGTTGGGGTCATTGCTGACAAAGCCCACCTCTCGGTTGCGCTGGCAATCCTCAAACTTAACTGCAGAGACGGACAGAAAGGGGAGAGAGGGGAACAGAATTAGAGAGCGGCACAGTGAGATTTACTCCATGAGGTGTTCACAAATCCTTGACACATCTGGCAGGCTTAAGATTAACCTGCATCCATCAAGACGTATCTTGAAATATCTCATCCCTTCTGCTGTCACTTTTGATTCCCCGCTTTGACGTCTTTGGCAAAACAAACTGCTTATCTGTTCCTGAACTGGAATACACGGGAGGGAACCTAATTCTTTTTCATATCATTCTTTTCCCAAACTAGACAGATAGCAATGTCAAAACAGCATTTCCCTCAGCTTCTCCAGGGAAAGCATGAAGAGAAGGTCTAAAGCACATTAGGCTGACTGGGCCGATTGCACTCCCTGCTCTGCTGCCAAGCACATGGAGCACAGGCTTGAATGACATTTGGAGGGTTCTGCTTGACTGAGACAAAAGAAAAGTAGCTGTGAGGAATCTCATGTTTAACCACTCAAACTATACTGCTATTTCTGTTTCCAGAGTAATGAAGCGTACGTGTTAGGCCTGGGTGATACAACAACAGCTATATGTATTGGTGTTACACACATCATCAGCAGCAATAAGAAAATAGTTTGATAAAATGTTCATTAGTTACAACCACCATGAAAGCACATGGTGGGTTTTGAGGTTTTTTAAGTCAGGCGACTATCAGAGGGTGAGGGGTTCGGACATCCGGAGGGGGCCCGGAGTACAACCACTGCTAGGATGCCAAAGGATCCCCCAGGAGGAGCTAGAAATTGTTTGCTGGGGAGAGGGAGGTCCGCTTAGCCTGCTGCAACGGCGACCCAGCCCCAGATATGCGGAAGAAAATAGATGGACGGACGGACGGATGAATGAACACTGCTGTTTGTAATCTGTGCAGGAACACCACCTGGACCAAGACAAATATTAGACCAAACGTATTTTATCACCTTCGCCACTTTCTTGAGCTATGTGATCAATAAGTGTAAATATCAATGAACATTAAAGTTCACTTTCATTGTCAATTTTTCAGCTATATATCGTCCAGACCTTGTATTTGTATGAGCAGAACGGGAGGATGGTCTGGTTGTAGGAGGTGTTTGCAGGCTTTCCACTCCACGCATGAGTGTAGGGGTCGGATGGGGACAGATCACAGACACACACAGGCGGAGCGATGGTGTTGGGCTGTTGAGTGCATCAGTGCAGATTCTCCAGTGACAGCTGACACAACTCCGCCACTGCACCACACAAAACCAAGAGAAACTACGGAGTCTCACACACGACTATTTGGAAAGTCCTTTCATTCCGTCGCCAAATTTAATCAACACTCAATGCATCATTGTCCCACAATTCACAGCGTGATGCAAAGGCATGAATGCTGTGAATGACTGATTGTTGTTTTCAACATGTCTATTATGTTAACTCTCTCTCACACACACACACACACACACACACACACCCTCCTTCGTCTCCCTCTACCCCCAAGTTGAAATGCATGTGCGCTGATGTTATCTCACAAACTCTGGCTGCTGATAACAAGACAAATTGATTTCATAAATCACCCAGGGAACAGATCGCCTGTTATGAGCTATGGCAGCGTGATTTTTCAAAAATCCAGCGTGAAGAATTCTGCACAGCAAGCTTTTTATCAAGCCATCTATTTAATTTATCGCCCAGCTTCCTGTCAAAAACAGCTCCCAAACAACGGGCCAATAAAGCATGAGATCTGCTCGGCCACTGCAGCTTAGCGTCACACAAATGAGGCCGCTTGTTTTCAAGCTCTGAGTAATTGCATGCGTAATGGGACGGATGGTAAACACGGTTTTGACGATGTGCGTGCATCTGTCTGCGTTGGCAAATGCCATCCATATTATCTTTTTTTTTTTTAAATACGCCCCAGTGGAGAACGTCCCTTATGTGAGTGATAAGCGACTGCTTTACTTTGGGGATCGTTTATCAAGGCGGGGGGGCGATTTAACATCAGGTTGTGACAATATGACACAGACCTGCTTGAATTGTCCACAGATGAATTGTGATGGCAGGCATGTATTATGTAAATGACTTCAATTAGCTTGAACTGAGCTGGCTAATTGTTGTCACTTAGACAGGTCTCTAGTGGTGCAGCTGGAGAAGCGAGGCTTAAGGACACGTGCACTGCATAGCGCTGCTTATGAATGTGTGTGTGTTCCTGCCTGTGTGTGCGGAGAAGGAAGTTCAGCTACTTTGAGAATGTCTGTCCTCAGCTGGTGCATATATTAATTTCTATCTTAATTGTACAATAAAGCCGGCGAGGTCTCTGAGGGTCTGTCTCTTGCCTTGTGCGCTGTGGCAGTGGTGCCAGTTGGCATGGGAACACACGTGCGGTCTGTGAGGCTTTGCCATTGTGCAGCGTTGTTAGAGGATTGTCCTTGATTCTTTGTAAAGGCATCTCTCGGTTTACCATTCACCGCCTACTGGTACGTACCCGCGAGGGGCCGGGACCATGACCCTGAATCCTAACACATCTACTTAGTGTAAAGATATTCATAAATGCTCTGCTATTCATTAAAAATGCGGTTCACAAAGCACATTCAAATCAGGTAGTGGGATCTGATCTGCCACACTGTTAAATGGAGATGAAAGCAGTAGAAAGAGACAACGCTGAGACACGATCCTGATAGAGGAACTATGTGTGTCTGAGACAGAGGGGGAGATGGTAGGATAAAAAGAG
Source organism: Lutjanus campechanus (assembly GCA_027495735.1). NCBI lineage: Eukaryota > Metazoa > Chordata > Actinopteri > Lutjaniformes > Lutjanidae > Lutjanus > Lutjanus campechanus. The sequence continues at coordinate 38,880 of JAJHUR010101064.1, read as the reverse complement.
AAGACGGCAGATGCAGATACGATAGCAAACAGAAGAAGATAGATAAGGATACGTTACAAAGTACATAAAATAAACTGTAATTGGAACAATTACATTTAGGAACGCTGCATAACGCATCTTAGCTTGTCTTAGTGTTTAGACTAAGGCTTTCACGGCAGTTACTGTCACAATAAAGTACCTTAGTTACCATGGTTACACTTCACTCAAATCATTTTTCAATGTCACTAGACAGAATTATTGTCAGAAGTTAGTTTAGCTAACACATTTCCTCAAAACACTTGAAATCCCATACTCATTGCTAATTAGTAAACAAAAAAACAACAACTTAGAAGTAAGAAGTTTTTAGTACGTCCGAAACGTCCGAATACTTTTTCTGGGGAAATATCACAGTATACAACCACTGGACACCACACTGGCACCATGCAGTAGTGATAACAACAACTAACAACAACTAACAACTAATAAGTTCCAGACAAAGGCGGACAGTGACCAAGACAGCTCTGTGTAATGTCAAAAACCTCATCATGATTGTGTTACTTGATCCCAAAGACACTCAACAATTGAGCCAGGACAGCCTGATATTGCTGTTAGTGTAACTTCAGAGTACACCAAAGACATAAAAATGTCTGCCCAAGGGTATTTACTAGCTGTGGTCTCTGGGAAAAACAATGAAATTCCACCAATGCCATATTTCTGGACTACTTCTTTAATGAAATCACACACATTTAGACTATTCTATTTGATCTCCCTTTGATAATAATGTAATATATTTTCATTTCCATTCACTGAGCCTCCCCTGAAACTGTTTGGAGCCCCGACTTAAAAAAAAAAAACCCTCTGATTTAGAAGATCAACAAAATGTCAAATAAGACACGACATTTCAAGCCACCTTGTTTACCCACCATGCATCTCTCTGTTACAGTGAGGGCTGTCAGGAAAACCCATTGTGTTCAATATTTGAAGACCTCTCTGCAGCCTGAAGCTTGAATGCATTTCTGAACGCAGTCCATGTAAACAACACGGACTAAAATGTGAATTAATGGCCTAAATAAAAGTGTACAATATGTATAATAGTGACAACAGATTAAAGGGACAGCTCACCACAGAATCAAAAATACATATTATACAGTCTTATTTATCCATCTATATTTTTATCTGTATTTTTGGTGTTAGTTTTGAAGATATCGGCCATTTCAACTAGAAAAAAAGTAGCTGAAAAGAAAGTAGTTCTGGTAGATTCTGTAGCAGTTTCAACAGAATCTGCTGTAGAAAGAAAATGTTTCCTCCATGAAACTTCTCACAACAAGCTCTGAGGATTATCCTGAGTAACCCGGTCATGATTTTTTGAAAGAGACACTGCTTTTGAATTTTTCAAATTTTGTTTTTTTTTTTGGTGCATCGAGCACCACTAGAAAGTACCATTTAGTCCCAGTTGGAAAGAAGGCAGATATCTCAAAACTCCGCAACTCACACACAAAAAAATGCACTACAGGCCAAGGAGAAAATATGTATTTAGACATACTAAATTGTGGTCAAATGTACTGTATATACGCAGTCAAACAACATGAGTGAATGAAATCCAGTTGCAGATGATACTGTACAGTACAGTCATGTTAAATGCGGACAAAAACATCAGCATATCCTTGTATATTCCTATGTAAAATATACAGTATATATATATGGGTGATGACAGTGTGTGGGTGTTGCTAATGTGCTCTATGGAAAGGCTGATGGTGTTGCCATCTCATCAGTCCAGAATCAAACTGTAAACTGTATAAAAGTCAAAACAATTTTGTGCCTTACTGGTTTTACCCCAACAGCCTTCTGACTCTGAGATCAATTGTGTCAACTGCCTTTTTCATCTTCTTCATTCATGAGTGTCTGAATGTGTGTGTGTGTGTGTGTGTGTGTGTGTGTGTGTGTGTGTGTGCCTTGTTTCCCTGTAGTTGATGAAGAAAACATCAGGGATATTAAACCACCCCACCAGCTCAAGTGTGTGTGTGTGTGTGTTTGTGTTCTGTCTCTTCTATTTTGCAGCCTAGATATGTGCCAATATGTGTGTGTGTGTGTGTGTGTGTGTGTGTGTGTGTTGGTCTGCCTCTGTGTGTCCCTGTGTACGCTTCTCTGTGTGTATGCCACTGTGCATGCATTCTCTGTGTGCGTGTGTGTGTCCTGTATATTTTAGTGCGTCCTGCCATCCAAAGCGATGTTTGGCAGGCTGCTGAGGCTGGTGTCATTCTGCTCGGCTGCTCTTCTCTGGACTCGTACGGCACAGAACATGTTGTCCAACAGAGCGGCTAGCGCGGCACAGACGCGGCTAAAACAGAGCAGGCAAGCAGCCGTGACCACCAACCACTGAGTCCTCTCTACGCACACACACAGAAAGATAGACAGAGACACACTTATGCTCTTTGTCTCTCCCTGCTTGTAAATCCATGACAATACCCCAGAGGAGGCCAAACAGCTCTTGTATGGACACATTACATGTGCATAATGTAGATGGCAGGTAGTAACTCTGCTTTGTGCATCCACATGGAGCATGCCTCCCTCATCCCTCTGCACCCGCCTACACCATGTTCACCTGTCGACCGTGCACTCCTCCCCTCTCCTCCCCTGCCACTCTCTCCTCACCCTGTCACCATCTCCCCACTGTCTCCTCCACTTCCCTGTTCTCCAGTCCTCCTTACCTCTCACTGTCCTTATTTCCTCCCTGTTTAACCCCCCCTCCACTCCACCTGTCCTCCTCTATCCTCCTCTCCGCGTATTCCCCGCAGACCGAGGCACTCACTTTCATTCTCCCAAATGCAAACCAGGACAGCCGGTCTGAGCCAGCGGCCCGGGCAGACATAAAAATGGGCACCCTGGTGGGTCAGTTATTACAATTGTTAAAGTGAGCTGAGGAACGGCACAAAAGAGCTAAAAGAGACGAAAAAAGACATAAAAAAGGTCAAGATCACGGCTGATTTTAGCAGTTATACACTTGTTAGCTGGTTTTAGAAGTGATTATATGATTTTACACATCATTTTTAAGATTCAGATGAATCTTTTTATAGACCTGCTTTTATGTAACAACCTTTATTACTGTTCTTAGCCCCCCTTTTATGATTTTTTGCTTTTCTTCTGCATGCCACACCTTGTATTTATCACTTCCAGCGCTCATTTCATCTGATGTTTTAATGAGGTGCAAAGTGCTTTGTTTTTGAGATTTGAAAGGTCTATAAATAAAGATCACGTTAACTACACCAGCTAACACCAAAAATAGATGCCTGACAGCAAACACACCGTAGGGGAGACTGGGGAGTGTTGTAACACGATGTTAGGTGTAAACTTGAGAGTTGACGCAGTTAGAAAAGAGCTATCATATATTCTTAGTTACTTTTGGAGCATACAGGGGAAGTAGCATTTCTCTGTGAGTAAAACTGTGAAAAGAGATGGTTATGATCCGATATCAGTATGCAGGCCAGATATTATATATGATATATATATCATATCACTAACGTTCATTCATAAATTGCATAGTGTTGATTTTAATTCTCCAAATTACCTCTCATTGTTAAATCTATCCCCAATTTGTGTTACAACTCACCCCAGCAGTGGGGTAAGTTGTAACATCAGAACCTTTGTATTTGACATCTACTCTGAACATGTCTGAAATAGAGCATAAACATCCACTGAGTAACCGATGCTCAAACAAAAAGTGGTACTACTATCCCTGGTCTCCCCTTTTTATGCAGTTGAAACATGCAGAAAAGTTTCAGTTAAAAGTCTCACTTGGTTAGGAGTCAGGTATATGACGAATGGAGCTGGTAAATACTGTAGATGCAGACAGAGCATATGGAGCATTTTTTGTTAAGGTGCTGTTCATCCCAGTCGTGGCACAGTGCTAAGTAAACATTCCCTCTGGTACCCTGCTGCTTTCCTCAAGCCAACAGGAAAATCAACGCCACCCACTCAATTTGCAAATAACAGTATTTTTGCCAGGCTGAGGCTGTGATAGACAGCAGCACGGAGCCCACTGACGAGTCAAATAACACTGAATACAGAACATATTGTATGTTAGAGACTGTAAAGAGTACTGGAATATCTCAGCCCATAATAAGGTCTGTGTGTCTGTGCGCATGTGTTGTAAGTAATTTGATAGGTCATCATTACTAACTCACTCATCCATCAGCAACAACCATACAAACTTTTCTCATACCAAACACCAAATTACCCAGTCTGTGGATGAAATGTTACTCGCACATCTGTGCGCCTGCATTTGCACTGTTTATTCCATCTGAACTATAATTATTCATTGCAGTTCTTGTCATCACAATTCTTGTTCTTTTTCTGCGCCTTGTTATCTTAACAGTTTTTGTTAGTGTTTTATTTGTGTCTTGTTTTTGCTCCCTCTGGGTCCGCTGCTTAACTTGTGCATACTGAAATTCTTATTCTCCTATTTTGTTACTTTACTAGTCTTTTGTTATTTTCCTTAGTACTTTGTTTCTATCTTACTATTTTTTTAAAGCCTCTGGCCTTTAATATCAAAATGCCTATATGATATCAAAGGTTAGTTTCTTATTAACCGTCCTCGAAGATCTGAGTGAAAACATACATTCAGAACTATTGGAAAAACTAGCTCAAAGAAGAGCAGAAGCGCAGAAGCTAAGCAATTGATTTCTGCGAGATAAAATAGCTGTTTGTGTCAGAGGAGTCTGGAGCGATATAACGGCCGCAGTTCCGTCTTGTTGAGTTGGCTCAGACTCAGAGAGAATAAGAGAGCAGCAGAGGAATTTTGTGGCACCCACGTGGCAACTGACGTGGATTTTTTATGATTGGTCTGTGGAATTTGTTGTGTAAAGTCCGAGCACAAGCACACCCGATTAAAACCCAATACAGGAAAGTAAACAAAAACTTAAATTCCAATATTTTCAATTTGGACTAAAAAATTTTTTAGATACTTAATATTATGAGAACCTAAATTACATGGTTAGAAGGCAGATTTGAGCTCCCAGAGGTTTCAACCGATGTTGTTTGAGTCCTTGTATATTTACACTGAGGGTCGGAGAATAAATGTCCTGTGCATATGGCAGAACTGACAATAAAGTGGACTTTGATTGTTTAAGAATGAAAACCGAAAAACTGAATGAAATACTAAGATGCTCAAGCATTTGTTTTCAACTGCTCTGATAAGAAGTGTCACTCACAATAAGCTGCATTAATTCTGTAATGATATACTGCATCAAATGTGTCTCTGTGAAACTAAATACAGAAGCTTAATTTACTAACTTGGAGATTAGACCCTTGAATTCCACATGCTGATAGCAATGAACTTAAAAAAAAAAAAAAAAAAGTCTCGTGGAAAAAGCTGCACCTTATCCCAAAAAATGTCAGCTTTGAGAAACAGCCTTGTTTTCGGCTCGGCTGCCAAGCGTTTTTAAATGTTGTCATTGGGGAACTACATGGTTTTGATGAACTAAAACAAACCCTAAAGGTGCGTGTAATCCTCGAGCGTGAGTTTCAACATGAAAAAACAGACAAGGTTTTCACATGACGGGGACATTACGGCAGCTACTCAAGAGACATTTGAGCTGTAATATTCTCTCCAAGTACGAAAGGCAGGAGAAACGAGAAAAGTTTACACCTTACAGTGGGCGGTGAAGTAACTGCAGAGGTGGCGGGCGTGATTGGCAAGCAAAGATGTAAAAAATCTATTTTCTGATGTCGTGATTTATCGCAACTAAAATGCAGCATCTTGTAGTCAAACCCGAGGCTCCCCATGCAGTACATCCACAACCCTTGAAACTCTTTTGAAATCCAGCCCACTGAGCCCCCACAGGAATGCTCATAACTAATTCAATTTACATGCTGCTGTTTTTAAAACACTGCAGGTACAATGTGACTTTCCTGAAAAGGCTTTTTTTTTTGCCGCAGTTGGAAATGAATTTCTCTGCCTCTGCAGTTCTCTGTTTTAACAAAAGCCCACACAGTTCCCTCTGACAGCTCGCTCTCACAAAAGGAAACCACTGCGACTCAAGTGTGTGTGTGTGTGTGTATGTGTGTGTGTCGCTGTGTATGTGTGTGTGCGCCTGTGCGTGCAAGGGAGCCACAGCGAGGGAGATAAAAAAGACAGAGCGCGCGCGAGAGAAGAGGGACATTGGAGTGGGAGTGTGTGACACGAGCTCTTTGCATATACGATTATTACAGCTGATGCATAAATGGGTACGGGTGTCATGGACTCGCCGCGCTCTCATAGGTGTGTGTGTGTGTGTGTGTGTGTGTGTGTGTGTGTGTGTGTGTGCGTGCGTGCGTGGGAGAGAAGGTGCTGTCAACCTGCATTTGTGTGCATCAGTGCTCATGTTTCACTTTTTAAACACCGTATGCTTGTTATCTTGCGCCGCCGCACTTACGGGTCTGAACAAAACCTTGTCACATTGTTAGCGCGCTGTCACATCTATAGGGCCAACATCCGCCCACAGCCCAATCGCCCCCACCCCGTCACCCCTTTGTTTCCTTTCTGTCACCTCCCTCTTTCTGCAGGTACGGATGTAGCAGCTGTAAAAGAAGGCCCTCCTGCGTTGGAGCCTGTCAGGATACAGAGAGTCTTTACACTGCAGATGTAATGTAAGCACACACATACAGGATGTTGTGTGGGCCACACGCTCTGTGGGGGTTTCTCAAAGGTTGTCACAGTATTTCAATGGATTATGAAGATTTCCTCAGTGATATTTTATTTTTCTTTGCACGCCACCGCCTCTCTTGCACATCATCGCATTACACAGTGAGCCTCTGCTCTACAATCTCAGAGTGTTAAAGTGCTGCGAGTGCAAACAGCGTCCCGTGAGTTTTGGGCCGGGCACTTTTGGGTCGAGCGCTCAGGTTTTGCACATCCGCGGCCCCCTCGCTCTTATCTCTGCATTAGCCTCCTCTCATGGGCACGGGCAACGAGGAGGCTTGAGGAATGAGAAAGGGGAGAGAGGCGAGATAAAGGGGGAGAGCGGGAGCAAAGCAGAGCGGATGCAATTAAAAGACTGGGTCACAGATCGCAGTGCCAAGCGTCAGTGTGATTAATACACCACCATTCAGCCTAGGAGCTTTTCTCCTCACTTGCTGTGTCGATGTGCGTGTGGGGGGTGCGTGTGAGGTTTTGTTTGTGAATGTTATCTTCTTTGCGTACCACAGCTAGGGGGCACCAGTGTGTCTCAATGCGTGCTGTCCTCAGGTGCGTCAGGATTAACCCTTTTTAAGGTTAAGTCAGGAGTTCTGGTGACCTGAACAAACAGGTTTGAAGAAATGATCCATCTTCCTGTCTGACCTGAGACAAGACAAACTAACATCCAAGTTAAAGAGCCACTGTGTAAGATTTACAGGGATTTATTGTCAGATTATGGTAGGAACTGATTAAAATATTCATAAGTATGTCTTCATTAGTGTATAATCACCTGAAAATGAGAATCATTATGTTTTCATTACGTTAGAATGAGCTACTGATAATAGGGATGCATGAAAAATATCGAATTGATAAATTATCGACCGATATTGGCCAATTCAGCTATAACGATCTATATCGGTATCTGTGTACATTAATAAATAAATATCTGCCATAATAATATCTGATTTGACAGATTATCAAAAAATTTAAAACTTTATGTTATGGTAAAATAAAATAAAATAGAAATAGAAAAAAAATCTAGATATCAAAAAGGGTACCCCCTGGCAGGGCACGCCCTTAAGCTTAAATGGGCATGATGCCTCTTTATAGGTGATCTCATAGATCTGTTAAACTGAGATTGGATTACTCACATATGAGCCCGAGAGAACATACTGTTTGCACATTTTCTCTTTTCTATTATTTTCTCATTGAAATTAATTGTATGTATGCATAAGACTGTCATTACACAGTCATAACCATGTCATGAACATGAGGGATACTTCATGAATGTTGTCATTAAGTGTTATTTGATCAGTTATGTAATTTTGAATGCCAAGTTGACATTGTTTGAGATGTCTTTGTCATCAAGTGAAGTGGTGCCTTTTGGACTTGTCATAAAGATGTCACAAGGCCAGTTTGATGAGTACAGTACCAAGGTGTTTTAGCATACAGAGTTAGCTGATAGACGGAAAGCAGTTAGCTAGTTGAGCTTACTTTTTCCTAAGGTAGGCTGACCACTGTCTGCCATTATCTGTAGCTGGTGTCAGCTAGTTTATCTAGTTACCTAAGGAGCTAGCTGCTTAATTAGCTGACACAACCCACGGGGTGCCAGGAGCCAAAACCAGCAATGTGGAACTCAAACTGGCTGTATTATTTCACCAGAAGAGTGAGGAGTATCTTGGTTTTTTCCATGCTTGTCTGCACAATGTTATATTACTGTAAGCAAGGCTCCCTGGATCTTGTTGTCCTTTTGTACTTTAACCTTAATAAAGAGCACCTGTAGGATCAGTGATCAGAGCCATGTTGTGCTTTTTTTCTCCCATTATGAACTGCGGGAGAGACGCGGGGTTTCCAATCTGTAAGCTCACCGCTAGATGCCATGTAATACTACATACCGGCCCTTTAAGAGACTTTCTTCATTCTGCCTATTATAAAAAGAAGAAAATGTGGAAGTGAGCCAGCATACTTGCCTTAAAACTTTAAAACCTTTGATAGAAGATAATTTATAACTAGACAGTCTTAAAATACTGCGTACAAATTCTCTTCAAGTTCACAGGTTCACTCTGTTGTGAACTTTAATGAACACCCACTATCCTTGAATTTTTGTGCATGCCTTTTGGCTGACCGTCTCATGAGAAGCTACCCACTAATTTCAGACCGTGCCAAAACAGTCAAATCTGGCTCCCAATCAATCCATCCTCTGCAAAACAAACTCACATCAAGGCAGCAAAAGACGCTTCGAAACAGTCCCCTGATTGAGTTGGTGGCCCTACCCAGAGCCTTATGATAATGAGAAATGTTCCTTCATGAAACAGAGCAAGCTGCACACAAACATATCAACTCTTTCTTTTATTTCTTTCATCTGGCTCCCACTCACCAGACCTTGCCTTCAAGGCTTCCCCTTCGATTTAGCGTGAGCAGAGAAGGAGCCACGCTTTATCACAGCAATATCTTTTTTAAGGAGGTGAAGCGAAGAAAGTGCCTCAAGGCTACACGCTGTCTGTTATCTCCCAGTACAATATAATAATTTCACATAGCCCAGAGCGAGGTGGCGGGACCTCAGCTGGGCCAAGTGACAAAAGGGGGAATGTGAGCAAACTAGGAGCAAGGATCAGGGGACAAAAGGGGCTTCTGGGAAATATCTGTGATTCTCACTCAACCATATAATGACTGTAATGAAAACCTATTATTCTCAAGGAAGCAGTTTTTTCCCCTACACTCTTAGAAATAAAAATGATAACCACAACCATAAAGGGTTCTTCGACTTGTCTCCAAAGGAAAACCCTTTTGGTTCCTTGTAGAACTTTTCATAAAGGTTCCACTTGGAACTCTCTCAGAGAGTTCTACCTAGAACCCAACATAAAGGGTTATACCTTGAACCATCTGTGGAAGGTTTCACCCAGGACCCCTATGAAAGTTTCTACAGAGAGCCCTTCTATGATCTAATGGTTCCATCCGGAACCTTCTTTGGGGGGTCTCTAGCAGTTCCATCGTCTCAGGATGCTAACAAGAACTCACCCAGAGGGTTCTACCAAGAACCTTTTCTTCATCTAGAACATAGTCAGGGGGTCCTACCAGGAACCTTTTTAGATTCCAAGGGTTTTATTTTGAACACTCTCAGGGGCATTATACCTGGAACCTTTTAATATTCCAAGGTTTTTATCTAGAACCCACCCACAGGTTCTACCAAGAACCCTTTTGTATTCCCAGGGTTTAATCTAGAACCCACCAAAGGGATTCTACCGAAAGCCATTTTAGATTCCAAAGGTTTTACGTTGAACACACTCTGGAGGTTCAATCGAAAACCCTTATATGGTACAAGGAACCCTTGATTAAATTTTGTTTTTTTCCAAAAATAGTTGAAAATGGTTCTTAAAGCAACCCTCAGTCTTACAAAGAACCCTTGGTAAACCCTTTCTTCAACAAAAGGGTGTTCAGAAGTAAATGGTTCTGGTTAGACCTTCAGCCTTTCAGGAAGAACCCTTCTGGAACCCTTACTACTACGAGTGTGGTGGGAATCACGCTGACCCTTCTGTTTACACTGGTGAGAACAAACTTGAGGTTTTAGATAATGGTTTGTCATAATAACTGACACTGCAGAAATAGCTGCCATTTGAATGGGAGAGACTTTCCGGCCGGGTGAGTAAATGAGTCTGGTTACAATACATAAGGCAGTGCTCGCTCTGTGTCCAGCGTTTATGACTGCAGCACATCCCAGCTGGTTATTTTTAGCTGGTCTTGATTACCCGGGAGACTGGCCTTAATAAATACTATAAGACTAAAAACTGGCTTCCTCCACCAGCCCCTCCCCCCACCCAACCTCAGAAAAAAGCCAAGACTCACTCACAAGGTAATCAGCTTTTAATTTTCTCCCCCCCTCTTCTTGCATTGCCTCATCTTATCTCTCTGCAGCTCTCACTCTCCATCGCCCTCACTTGCTGACTGAGCCGACCAGCATCCCTTCGCTCTCTCTGCTTCTGCTTTGCGTTTTTCCCTCCATCTTTTCCCTCTTCTCGTGTTATTAGCATAAAAGTGTTTGCATCCTTCCCTGGTGATTGTTTAGCTGCTGTGTTCAGCATCTTGATTCGATTCCCTACAATTGCCCTAATTAGCATTACAAATATACACTTAGAGAAGAACAGAAATATCTGTTATGCCTGACAGACTAATTTAAGGGAATGGAGGCCAGAGGACAAGGCAGCACTAAATTTGTGTGATAAAAGGTGTATCACCGCGTCTCAATAATGAGGTGTCTTATCCAGAGTCGGCTGAAGCTACACTTTCACTGCATTTATGTAAATCAATGAGTGGCGTGTTTGCTTTAACAGAATAAAACAGCGTACAATGGGAACATATTGGATGCTTGGCCGTGATAAAAGGTGTAATCACAACAAGAAACGTGGCTCTTATCTCCTTCCGCTCTCGCCCTCTCCAGCCCAGATCATGTCTTCTAAAGCCAATGATTAGACGTAAGACAGATCTCTCTCATTATCCGTTGCTCTCATCCATTTCTTCCTAATCCTGTCTCTACTCCAGAGCCCCCTGGGGCAAGTGATAGGACAGGGCCAGTCATTAGTCTCCAGGCCCCAAGACCAGGGACAGGACTCATCCGTATTTTCCCTAAGAGGCGATCAAGGCCATCTCAGAGGTCAGCCGCACCGACTGCTATCACATGCCCTCATACCACGGTCTGGGTGAGTACTTGATTCTGATTGGCTGCAGGGTGTCCATTAATTCCTGATAATGGACACCTACTAAGTAGATCCAGTGAAACTGTCTGTTCACCATTTGAAATTAATGTGCAGCCTGTTTCTAAAACGAGTAACCATAGCAACAGGGAAACTGTCAAAGACCCCGTTTGAAATTTATTGCAACATGTTAACAAGCTTACTTATTTACAACACCGAGGGCCCCGTCCTCTGAACACACAGTATGGCAACTGTAACACACAAGCTGCAACATGTAAGCTGCCCCTCGGAAAATACTAGTCTGTTGTTGCACATATCCTGTTCGCTATTTAACTCGCTACTTCAAGATGTCAACGACAGGAGACATGGTGTCTCATTTTTTCATCAAATTCTTGATATTGATTTTGGGACAGTGACAGGGACAGACGCTAGTATTTTAAGCACGGACCACCAAGCCCCTAATTTTGGTGGCCAAAGTGCATTTTTGGCAACAAGTAAATTTATATAAAAACAACACAGAAAAGGCTATTTATAACAACTGCAAATTCCCTTGCCTCTTTTTTGGATATTTGCATATGAACTTGCTGTTTCAAGAGTGAGCTCTCTCATCTGATCTAAAGAAGGAGACTGATTCAGTAAAAGGGCTTTCTACTAAGCAATCAGCAAAGTAACCAATGAAAGTAATTGGCTTCATTATTGTTAACCAGCACACAAAAGTAAAGGAGGTTGGTTTCCTCCAGAAGGCCAAGTCCACAAAGCAGATGACGTTCATATGAAGAGCACACATGGACTATAGGGACATATTGTTGAGAGCTGGGTGCTGTTGATTCATAACTGGAGAAAGGAATTTAAAAAAAAAACATGCATAAAATAATAAATAAACCTCAAATCAATATGGAATGAATCCACATTGTTAATGCTGAATTATTGATTTTTCTTTGGCCACTAAGGGGTAGAGGAATTAGCTTGAATTATGTAGATATGGTGACTGTTGCCAATTTACACATCCAACATTAGCATTCACCAGGAGTTACATGGCTCTGCTCCACTATGTTCACTAGCTAGTCACTGACCAGAACCAGAACAAAGCCATGACTTAATAAAGGCTTTTTATTTTTCTACTTCCTGAGTCCCTCGGTTTTTTGAATTTTCTTACTAACTGCTTTGTGTTTGGTGCTGAGCAGGTGGAGCGCAGTGGGTTTATCAGATTTGTTGGGTCATAAATCCAAAACGATGAGCTGAGAGACACTAAAACCCTCTGTAAAGCTGAGGGAAGCTGCATAGTTGTGTTACAACTGTCTTTCATCACTGTGAACGACCCCTTTCACATCATACAGTCATATAATACACTGTTGATCGAGAAATATTGACTATAGAAGCTTTAAAGGACTATTGTGTAGGATTTAGCTTGCAGATTGCAAACACGTCGTTTCACCCTCCCCTTCCAAGCATGTAGGAGAACCTACGGTGACGGCAAAACTCGGCCCTACAGAGCCAGTGTTTGATTTGTCCATTCTGGTCTACTGTAGAAACATGGCGGTGCAAAATGAGGGCCTGCAAGGAAGAGGACCTTTCAAAATATAAACTGCTCATTCTAAGATAATGAAAACACAATTATGTTTATTCATTATACACGTCATTATAATGTACGAATGAAAATTATGTTACATTTCTGGCATATTCTGTCAAGAAATCCATGTAAATCTTACACACAGGACCTTTAAATCATAGTCACAAACTGACCAAAGTGTAAATGTACAGGTTGTAACTATATACTATGTGTAAGCTAGCATTTAACATTATCTGTGTGACACCGTACTGTAGCTAAAATATTCCATCCTGTGTAACCGCCCTTTCACAATCCTTTGAGCTCGGATATGCGTAGGTACTTGAATTAGAAAAAACTCTCTGAGCCTGTGTGCCAGAGTGCAGCCCTCCCTTAAAAGCAACAAATCTGAGTTTCTTTCAACAGCTATTTGCTTTGAAGTCACCCTGGCCTGTTCCAGAAAATCAATTAAAAACATGACTAATACATTCGCACCTAACATTTTCCACTTTTCCTCTTTAGAGCGTTTGATGTCCCCCACTGCCTAACACTGTGTAAATGCTGAGATCACAGAGATAGTGACGGGAGGATTTCAACAAGGACCCTTTGTACTATTCGCTGCTTCAAGTGAAGCTTCGACCTGAAGTGAAATGAAATAATGAAGGATATCAGTGGTCTCCTGCTGCGCTGTTTTTGCACAACACTCGAAATAAAAAATCCAGCATGCCTCAAAAGTCCATCAGATGAATGGTTCAATATCATGCCCTGTGAATGTCCTCGCTTGTCTTTCAGGCCTGCGAAGACGTTTTCATGTTGGATGATTTGTAAACAGTCTAATGGAAGTGTCTCCCCCACCCCCAGAACTCTGCCCCGCCTTACTTTTCCTATATAAGTCCCCCAGTGATAGTTATCAGAGAGATCAGCAGTGGTCCTTAATACGAGCATACCGCTGTCCCTTAAGTGGGCAATGCTAAGCCTCATTGTCCGCTATAGATGTAGGATTCACAATAGGAGAGGCTGAACCTCTTCGCTCAACTATCTACCAGGAGGGAATGGGAGGTCGGTCTCCCCGGGCCATGGCGCCAAAACCATTATTCTTATCACTGCAGGACAACTCACCGCAGGCCAGAAAAAACCCTTCTGAAAGGTGAAATGAGTGTGTCTCTCAGTGTGTGTGCGTGTGTGTGCGTGTGTGTGTTTACCTCCTCCCCACCTCTCTCACACCACACATTTCTGTATTTCTCATTAACTGATAATACATCACTCATGACCTTGTGATAAAAATACATTAGCTGGAGACAAGTCATTAATCTATAAAGAATCAGGCTGTTTAGGTTATCAGGTGAGAATGGGTATACGTGTTATCGCACAGGTAATGGAAATAGGCTTAATTGCCCTTCTTAAGCGAGTCGCTATATATATATATATATAGTGGAAGTGGTTCGCGTGTTGTCTTCACGAGAAAAGTTGAGTATGTCACGTTTGGCTGTCGAGTGGTTTAGGATCGGTCAGCTTGCAACAGGACTGGTTGTCGTAGTGAGGAAGAAAAGCTCCATCGTCAGCGCTTGTTTGAAAGATAAAGGTATATTAGATGCTGTGGTGTAGCGGGTGGTGTAGTTTTATGAGGAGTGGGTTTGATAGTAATTGATTCAGTAATGTCAGTATCTTCTCCACAGTTAAGGTCCATCCACACCTTAATTATTAACGACAAACCTGACAGAAGGACGGGAGCCAGAGAAAAAGTCGCAATCACAAATCTGTCTGGTACTTCAGCACCACGGACAGCGCCATGGATTTATTAATAGACAGCACAGTTAGGCTGCTGATATTTCAGAGCCGTGGTCGGGGCCATAGATTCTAATGTACACAAATCTCAGTCAGATAAAGGATCAATGAGTCAGACACCCCCAGACTAACACATTCAACTAAACAACCTCTCTGCCCCTACACTCTCTCTAGGGGATGGCAGGGGAAAGGTACAGTCACCCATTGACTGTAATAATCATGGAACAATAAAGATGTTTATCCACACTGATGTATGAAACTTTGCAGTGGTGCCAGGCTGTGTTGGCAGCTTAGGAAAATGGATATTGATGACCTATTAGTGCTGAACTTTGCACAGAGAATAGACACCCACAAGGATATGGGTTCTCAAAAGAGAGATTTAAGTTGCCTGTTAGTGTTTCTATCGTTCATCGAAACACTCTGAAAGTAGTCCTGACAATTTTGTTCCCCACGGCTGTGTTTTGCAAGAGTCTGGCAACACAATACATGTCACAATACAGGGGTTACAATTAAATATATTGTGGAAACTGTCGTAGTATAAGGAACACAGCACCATATGCATAAAATCTCAGTTAAAAATGTTTTGTGCAAACTGAACGGTGGGATCCATGTACTTTCTGTGCAATTTGAGCAAAAGGAAAGATTCACAAAATGTTTCCTACGATGTTTCCGAACATTCCACATGCTCACAAACCCTCAGGGTGAAAGGCAATAAATTTTAGTGTGAAAATGATATTTAAACCTGCAAATCACCATGTAAACAAAGTCTGTGTTGGGAGGAATGTGTTCAGCAGAGTCAGCCGCACTGCAATCACAACTTTGGGCTTCAAAATATGAATTAACTGCTGATTTTTAAAAAAAAAGCAAATATA
Source organism: Lutjanus campechanus (assembly GCA_027495735.1). NCBI lineage: Eukaryota > Metazoa > Chordata > Actinopteri > Lutjaniformes > Lutjanidae > Lutjanus > Lutjanus campechanus. Next base: position 23,358 of record JAJHUR010101064.1, on the reverse strand, counting down.
TATATATATTGAATCAATAAAAAAGGCTTTACCTTTTTTCTTTTTGTGCAAACAGAACAGTGGGATCTGCATTTGTATTTTTCACAGTCCCTGTAACATCCAATATCATAGCACTACTTTCTGTGCAATCTAGGCAAAGGAAAGATATGTGCTTACTTCTTCCTGTCTCGGTTTATGTCATCCATTAATTAAAAATGGATACAATGTGTTTAAGAATCAATACAGTATCACAAACCATAATATATACTCCAGTGTATCAATATTTTCTTGCACCCCAGTTGTTCATCACTGTGTTTGTTATAGTTGTGGTGTTGATTGTGCTATCCAATTGAGTTAGAACGATTTTTAAAACGATATATTTATAGTCATTGTTACAATTATCATTCCAGGTGTGGAAGGCCCTTTATGGACCATTATATTATTGATTTTCTCCATGTGATAATGAGCAACAAATTACTCAGATAAGTTATATTCTTTTATTCACTGTGACAGAGCAGTGGGCATGGTTAGGACTCCTTAATGATGTCCTCACTCTAAACAGTCTCTACTGATATCAGAGAGTTATAAGAGAAAAGACCAACCACAGTTGTTGGGGTCCTCACATGGTGTCTCCACAGCTGCTGTGGCCCCAACATGTAGTTACTGCCCATTTTTGAGAGCCACAGAGCCTACAGTATGCACTCAGCTACAACATTAAGCTATTCCTTAACCCCTCAGTGCACAAATATAAATCCCCCTTTGCCCAGTTACTCAGCAGCATTTTGTTGCTTTGTGGTCAGTGCTTTTGACAACCACTTTTCCTGTGTTAAAAAAAAATCCCTCAATATACCTCCGTCTGAGTGTATGGGCCTAATCTTCTGTCCGAGCGAGCTAGAGCACTGCTGTTTCATGGATTACCACTCTTATAAACAACAAAGCTGAAAAAAGATAAACTGTCAGCACCGCAGGACAACCTGCAAGACAGCAGCCATCTTCAGACGGCTAAATCTGAACAAAAAAGACATTTGAGCTTCATCCAGGACAAAACTGACTAAAATATTTTTAAAAAAAAGAAAAAAAAGGAAGAAGTGAAAGATTGTTGAATACAGCTAACTAACTTTACAACAACACTATATTCTCAAAAATATAGAGCCTTTTTCGGTCTTATTTGAAAGGACTGACAAATTCTTTGGCAGCAGGTAATTAATCCTCCTATTTTAATTTTCCCTACAAGGTAACTTACTTTGAAAATTCCCACTTCAAAACCAGCATGTTAATGTTTCATTCTGCTTTGGAGTAGCTGAAAACGTTTGTTTAACAATGTGTGTGTGGTGAGTGTGTGTCTGTAACACACAGCGAGACAAGCGAAAAGTCGTTTGTATTAAGAAAAATATGTTTAATCATTCTTGGTATCATTTTTCATTAATTAAATATGGACTATAATTACACAGAACCATCATCACTCCCATTACAAACAATTAAAATACACCATCCATTCTGTCGATTTGGCAACTGAAACCTGATGGCCGGTTGCCAGCCTGGCAAACCGCTTCAGAAATTTCCTCTGGGGCCCCGCAGAGGTTGGCTAAATTTTGTTTTCAGTCGAGCAAAAAGCTTGAGAATCTAAGACTGTACTGAATACACACAAAATAAAAGCACACCGAGGGTCCGTCTCCCAAGGAGGGATTATTTAATTAGCAGTTTAACAGCACTGAAAACAAGGCGGAATAGCCCTTTTTTACTTCAGTTCATGGTCAGGTTTCAGGGTTTTGGGTTTCGCTTTATTCAACTAACATGATTATTCTGCTTCTTGAGACAGGCTCTGAATGAAAAAAGCTATACACACACACACACATGGCCTGTGTGTGCACAAAGACACGCAGCCTTAAAACCAAGATTCAATGCTACAGTGTTGACTAAACTGATGTATGCAGAAGCCGCTGGATGTGTGAGCACTCCACAAGTTAATCCAGAGCAAATGCACCAAAGCTGGCACACACAAAATGTCAGTTAAACAAAACAGTTTTTCATTCTGTAAGTCAGTGCTTCTCAACCTGGGGCTCGGGACCCCGAGAGGGTCGTGAGATAATTACCAGGGGTCGCAACATGGTAGCGGAGAAAAAAATAAAATAGCATATTGGGGTGAAGGAAGCAGCTCTCAGTGACGTCAGACCCTTACAGGAGAAATGTGTAATATATTTACTATAATAAATCATAAAATGACCATGATATGTCCTCAGAGATGAAAGAAACATGCCAAGTTGAAATACTGGCTTTTCTGATAACAACACTGCAGCTGCAGTATCCTCCTTTGAAATTTTTACTCTGGCCCTTAACTTGAGTTATTATTTGCCCATTTCACATTAATTACAGTTCAAATGGATGCTGAATGTTCCCTGAATGAGTTAGTGTCTGTTTTTGAGTCATGAGAAATCATTAATAATCTTTTAGAAGGAGTAGATGTTTATAACGGTTAAATTGAGCGATATGTTAATGGGCTTTAGCAGGCAGTAACACAGACAGCCGCTGAACTGAACTCCAGAGTATTTGGCTTTTGTTTTCAGGATAACAAGCTGACAGACAAGTGACATAAACAGTTGATCAAGTTGCAGGGTAGGACCCGTCATAGCTTATTATTGTCAAATTACAATGATGCACTTGTCTTGAACTCCTGCAGTGTTCCTGAGGCCTGCCTGCGCCTCTTTGAGTCTTGGGCGGAGGGGGCGGGGGGAAACAACTTGCTTCAACCGTAGATTGTATATAAAATAGGATGTCATCCTATTAAATATAACATCTATGTTCCTCTATATGGACTGCTGTACTTATTTTTGGACACGCAATTGTTACCTATTGCGAAAGACATTCAGCATAAGATGCTAAAAAGTATGCAAAATACAGCTTGCCTGTAAAACACAAAAATTACAATTACCAACATAAACCACCACGTTCTGAACAGACACATTAGAAACACTGACAAAAAGTAACATTTGCAGTTTAACATAAAATAGCAAACTTAACAAACTGCATGATGGGAACTGAGGCTGTATTTTAGACTGATGAATGTTTTTTTCTTGTACTTTTCATTATAATCTGTCTTTTTATTATTGAGTGTGTTTGATAACTTTCATGTGCTATAAGCAATTACAGCAGACTGACTTCACCCTCCTCCATAATTTGATTATTCATAACCAGTTAAAAACTCCTTGTAGTAGCTTTAATCATCACCTTGACTACTCTGGTGCTTCTTCCCATTCACAAAATGCTCCCTACTGTGTTTACAAATATTCCACATGCTTACAAACCTTCAGGGTGGAAATACATATTGTGCAAATATAAAAAATACCAGGCACTAAATTTGAGTGTGAAAAGTATATTTAAACCTGCAAAACACCATGTAAACAAAGTCTGTGTTGGAGGAATGTGTTCAGCAGAGTCAACTGTACTGCAATCACAGCTTCGGGCTTCAAAATATCGAATTAATTGCTGAGCTTTATTTTCATGCCAAATCCTCGGCTGAGTTCGGCTTTCTTGCCAGCATCAGTTTGTCAGTGTACAGTAGGTGTTAAACTTTCCAAGCCGTGCACCAATCTAAGCTAGCCAACAGCACTGCTAGTGTCATGCGCTGTCGCTCGCTAACCTATACCGTATGCTTGGACTTGAGCTGTCTGCTATGCATAAATCTCCGTCCTGCCGCAGGCGGAGAGGTGACAGAGAGGCAGATGAGGACATCCAGTGCAGTATGAAGGATGGTGGCAGCCGTTCCCCCAGGCCACGGTGATGGCACTACATCGATCCAGCCACTCCGGAGCCTGAAGTGCAGAGCCTTTTGGCTTTGTCAGCACTGTTCAGCTCAGCATTGCTCCAACTCCCCTGATCACTGTCAGAAACCCAGGAGGAAAAAAACCCAGAGAATAGGAAGAGAAAATGCTGATGTATCTGGAGCCAGACAGGTGGTGCAGGATTGGCTAAATTACTGCTAACTATTTACGGAGGCACTTCTTTATCATTTTCTAGCTGTTTTGAGATTCAAGCAAATTAATGTTTACTGTGAGGCAGGGGGGGAGCGGAGAGACATCTACCTCTAAACACAAGCACCTGTTTGTCCTACTCAGCCTGCCAACTGGTCCTCCAGGAAACTTAATTCTACTAATCCACTCATTTATTTACACAGGTGGAGCCACCACTGAAGGTATGCACTGTTGTCTGCAGGCAGCCAGTGTTTGCCTTCCAAGGTGATTCACTATGTACACTAGTTTATATCTCGTGTCATTAATCTCTCAAGTCACTTTGGATGTACCTGGGGACTTTGTGCTCTCTGTCGTCTCCTCGCTGACTGAATAGAATCAATACAGATCAGACCCTGGACTTTGAGCCTCTTGTTTTATTGTTTCTCCTTTTTTAACACTGTTTCCTCTACATCTGAGTCATAGCACTGGCGAGCACAAAATGTGCAGAATCTGAAAGACAAGCCTTGGCACTGGAGAGGCCTTGAAGTGCACAGACAGAGGGAGCACATTTGCTTAAACCCTCACATCCTGGGGTTAGTCTGGGGTATTTTGAATACGGCAGCCAAGGCTGGGCACAGACTTAAGCAATGTGGCCCCGACCATGGCATTGATATGACAACGCCACGCTCAACAATGCAGGAGCACAATACAAAGATATTTATGAATCAGTTAAAGCAACAGCTTCACATTTTGCTTACTTTCTGAGAGTTAGAAGAATGGCACCACTCTCATTTCTGTACGGTGAATATGTCACTGGAGCCTGACCCTGGTTAGCTTAGCTTAGCACAAAGCCTGGAAATAGGATACACATCTAAATTGGCTCTGTTAACAGATAACAAAAAGTGCTTACCAGTATCTCTAAAGCTCACTAGTTAACATGTGATATCTCATTTATTTGATCACTTGTAAAACTGAGCTTATCATTTCTGCTGTGCACAGCAAAAAAAAAAAAAAAAGCTTTCATTCATCCCAGAACTACTTGTGTATTCAGCAATAACGCTGCAGTGAAATCCATTAGGCACAATTGCTATGTTGGCATGGTTACTGTTTAGGTGGGATAAGCAAATTCCTGCACACACAGGGAAATTTGCAGGCTTGTCAGATGTGGAGAGACAACAAATATCCATCTCTCCGGTTATACGTCAACATAATGAAGCTAGCTTGTTTTAGGCTGAAGAATATTTTGTTTTCCCCCGGGGACCTACATGACGACGCTGTATGTAAGCTAAAGAGGCCGAATGGAGTCCCTGCACCTATACCTGTCTCCTCCACAAACTGCTAATTCAGTCCAGCTCAAAAGTTTTGAATTAGTTAGAATAAATGAAGATTATTTTCATTATCTTATCTATGTTCAAATATTTTGGAATAAAAGACAAAAAAAAAAAGAGTAAAATCTTTGATATAGGGTGGTACAAGGAGGGGGGAGGCAACAGTGGCCAGGGCCCCTGTAAAAACAGAGTTTGGACACCCCTGTGGTCCCCCTCTGAGAGTCTACAATAATAAAATTCTCACTTTCTTGCAATGATATGCACTGTCAAACACTTTGTCCTAAAAACTGAAGACTTTCAATTTTCAACTTTCTTCTTTAACCACTTGCCGCAAAGTAAAGCAGTGTTCATCAATCTACTTACAAAACAGAGAGAAAATACGCTCCTTATAACTCCAAAGCTTGTCTGACTCTTCTTCAGTTTCAAAGTAATTCAATGATAGCTCACACAGACAGACAGAAAAATTTATTACTCCAGGAGGAAAAATTGACTAGCAGTCAGGGCACAAGATAAAAAACAGCACTGATGAAAACAACGCATGTACAAGCAACCAAAGTGCAGATAGACAGAGTTGTCTGTATACATCCATGGATACATTGCAAACAGGAGCTGCAAAGAGCTTATTTGGCTGCTTTTAGCTATGCTAAATTCCCAAAATATAAACAAATATTGGTATTTTATGTTGTTTTTTTGTGCAGTACTACGTTGTGTGCTATTACTACCTGGCTTGAATGTGCCCCTCTAACAAAACAACTGGCCCCAGTCTAGCCTCAGTAGTAAAAATCGGTCTAGAACCGTCACTGACTCGTCGATAAAGTGTTCATAAAAGTTAGTTTATAGACTTCCCACATTGAAATAATGGCACGACGTGGCATTTCCCTCCATTGTACTGGAAGAAAAAAATAAGTATTTCCTATGAAAAGCTTGCAGGGAAATGTCAAGCTGGCTGTCATTAAAGACGCAGTGACATTTTTATTCCATCTTTTAAAGCTGCGATTCCATCTCTGCAAACAGAGGCCCTAATCTCTGCTGCTCCCCAACAGACAGAAGCCAGACAGATTAACTCAATTACTCTTTGACTTGAGTGAATGACGGAAACAATACATTTCTCATTTAAGCCTAATCCTGTGTGGGAGCAGCGGAGGAGTAATATTGCAGGTGGAAGGCGGGAAGGGAAAGGAAGGGACGGTGGAGGGGAAGATGGGAGCATGTGGGGGGCTTGAAAAATGAATTCCGAGGCAGCAAACATGTATGCTCATCTTTTTACATGCCTTCTCTTAACTACAGTCGGAGAGCGGCGGAGTGGGGGAGACAGCGGGTGGGAAGATGCAGGGGAGGAGAGAGGGCAATAGATGGAAGGATAGACATGATGGAGTGACAGACAAGCGGAGAGTCAGGCGGAGGGGGAAGAGAAATGAGAGAGACAGAATGGGGTTTACAGCTCCAATATGTCAGAGTTAGTTTGCAAGATGAAGCAGCAAAAAATCTACCAATTTCCACAGTGCTGACAAACTCAAACTAATACCCTGCATGGGGCATTAAAGTCAGCCTTGTGTATGAAACACGGTGTGACACATGTGGCCTCGGCATTGTCTGCAGCATCTGTTGCAGGGGCACAGATGGCGATGGCCATCCTCGCCGCTGCTCCGCCTCGTGGGAGATGTGGTCTGTGATGACGTTTTACTGACAGCGCGGGCCATCTGTCAACGCATGACAGCCTGTTTTCAACTTCCTTTTTCTCTCCCAGAAATCCAGACGTGCGGGGGTAGGTCGCAGAAGAAGCGGTCGCCGTGTGAAGGATGGATATTTGTACGGCGTGCGTGAAAAGGTCAGGGCTGGGCGCTTACTGCGGCAGCAACATCAGTGAAACCCTGGAGCGGCAACAGCGGTGAAACCCCGGATCCTCAACAAAGCTCTGTCAGACTGCAGGAGAAAGCTGTCAGTGCAGACGCCTAAACCTTTACCGCCCTTCCCTCTCCCTCACACTCACTCTCGCCTCGCTCTGACTCATTGTGTCAGCTCTTCAAACACTCTCCATTCTCTCCTGCCTTGAGCTAGACGCAGAGAGCAAAAGGAAGAATGAGTCCATCTCTGGCTGCTGTAAACAAAAAGGAACACTCTTTGTGGTGTGTGAATTCTCTCTCCCCTGCCTTGCATGCCACATCAAACTTCTCTCTGTTCCATGTGCATACAAGAAGGAATTCTTCCCCCTCCTTTTCCTCATTTACTGGTCCTTTGGTTATTCACAGATAAAAATAGGCTGAATTGAAGGAGGGGGAAGATAATGAAGATATGATGGGGACGAGACAGAGACAGTGATCCTGGAATATTGAAATTGGACTTCACCGCTTTTCTCCTCTCCCTCAATCTGAATGGTGATACAGGTTCATTAAAAATTCATCGCCCTACTATGAAAAGAGCGGACGTCTGCACTTTTTTGGCCGGACTGAGAGACAGTCAGCAACGTCTGGACTGTCTGTGGCTTTGGTGTGTTGGATCGTCTCTGGTTTTGATGTTTCTAAGATTGAAAGCAATGTAACACAGGCTATATATAGCCCAATAACAACACGAGTCTACAGCCATGCTAGTAGCTCTGCATGGTTGTATTTAGACACAGAGATGCTTTGAGCTAAAATGCTAATGCCAGCACGCTAACATGCTCATACATGTAGTTAAAATGCAAACATGCTGATCTTTAGCATTTATAATGTTTAATGTCTTAGTTTAGCACGTTAGCATGCTAACATTTGCCAATTAGCTCGAAACACAAAGTGCAGCTGGCAATAATTTCTTTCCCAGGATGGAGAAAGCATGACCCAATCTGCTCTGATTGGCTTACCCTGATATTCTTACCCTAAACCCTACCCAATCTCACTCCTCATGCCTAAACCTACCCAATCCAAACGACTCAAACTAACAATGGCAATAAATACTCGGCAATCAGAGTCAGAGTAGAGCGGGTCATGACTTCACTTCGTCATCAGTTTTGCATGTTTTTTGATCTTCGACATATTGAAAAAGTTGTTACAGAGGGAGACCAAATTTCATGCGAATATAGTCTTGCAGTACCAGACAGTTGGAGATCTCACCACGTATTTCTAAATGCAAAGTAGTTGCTACCATGGTGGCAAGAAAAGCCACTAGCTTAAGGTAACTAACTTACTAAACTTGCCCTTACATTTTTTTAGGCCTTACCAGAAATGATGCTCTTCTGACAGTTTCTTGATTACAAACCACAAGATGCCCCACAGACTTTGGATTGGATCTGAATTTTTCTTCTTAACGCTCTAATTGTTTCTACCAGTCTTAACAATGAAAACTAGAAAACTGTCCTCAGTCTCTACTGAGCAAAGCCTTTTGAGAATGACTTGTTAAGAATCCATCCAGCAGTTTTCACTTGAGACATTTCACTCAGGACCACAGCTTTCAACCTCATGGTGGCACTGCAGAAAAAGAGGATCACCAAAGTCATTAGGAGTCATCATCTGAAAACCAAGAATATCTGTTCAAAATTTGTGCCAATCTATCTAGTAGATGATGAGATGTATCACTGGATAAGTGAAAACTTTGACCTGCTAGTGGCGCTAGTTGAAGAGTCGGGGGTTCGGGAAGGCATTATGTTTCCTTGTCTGATAACAATGAATGTTAGTATAAAATTTCATGGCAATCCATTAGGGTTGAGTGATAATGTGAAAACTTTCCAACCAGCCACCATCAACCTATCAGGAAGGAAGATGTGTGTGAGCGACGAGTTTGCTATGTTACATGTTTTCACTACGTACAATAAATAAACTCAAAGTAGAAGAAAGAAAATATTCTTACACCTATTTTCCTTATAACGCAGATAAATCCAACCCTAACCTTCTGAATTCAAGATTCACTCTAACCGAACTGGGATGAGTTTAACTGCTTTGTTAACTCATCGCAGAACACTTTTCATTCAAAATCGAAAAAGAAACCAAATTAAATTCACCAAAACCATTTTGGTTAGCCTTTCCGCTGTTCCAACAATCACTAACTCCTGTTTGGCCAAAAGAAATCTTTGACTCACTAAGTTAGAAGTGAAGACATTCTGTCTCTACAGGCTGTTTTCTGCAGTCGTCCCCCAGCTCAGTGGGTGTGCACTGTGCAGCTGAATGAGACTTTAAACAATAAAATACCCTCATAAAAACATCTGTCAACGGGGTCAGCCAGTCACGGATCGCTGATATATTTGTCCAGTTATCCAAAAATCCATCCAGTAGTCGTAGAGACATGTAAGTCTAGACTGAAACTGATGACCAACTGACAGAGCATGACTAAAAATGATGATGTAAAGAGATTTACAGTGTACACAGAGAAAAGTGTCGGACAGGGACAGTCCTTCCTTCTGTGTCAGCAGTACATTTACACTTTTCAGCAGTAAGATGATGTCTCCTGCATACACCATTAGCACACAGAATTATAAACTGACTGTGGGTCCAAGGCCATAATGTATTCAGAGCAAAGGAGGCATTTCTTATTTATTTCATTGGTCACAAATTCGCATACCAGAGTCGCATACCATGCAAACCCGTGGTATCAAGGTTAATTGCTATACGAGTGTTAATGAAGCAAGTGCTCAAGAGCTGGACTTATTCAAAGAGAGGCAAATTCCATCGGTCATCCGGTGGCATTACAGATCCAAAGACTTTAAAGCTTTTTTATTCTATAGCTAAGGCATCTTATTGATCAAATGGCCTTAACATAAGTCTGGCTGAGTCTCACAACATAAGCCAGTATTAACTGTTTAAGCTCCATAAGAATGTATTTCTGTGCTGCATCACAAGTGGTTTCAGTGGGTTTATGAAAATAATCTACTCATACAATGCCTGCCTGCAAGAGCACCCCGGTGAGCGTGTTGTTTAGCACGAAGAAATGTAAAATTTTAAATTCAGGAATTTAAATGAAATGAGCCATCCTGCTGCCACGGTGCACCTGTGAACATCCTCAGTGTTTTTCTAGTTTTAAAAACACTGGAAATGGAAAAAAAAAATGTGGCTGATGCTGTTTACCTTTGCACCTCATGAAATGATGAAAAGCAAAAAAAAAAAAAAAAAAAAAAAAAAAAAAAAAAAAAAAAAAGTCCAAGTATGAATGCACAAGGACGTCTCGATAAACCCACAGAAGAGTGTGGTCAAATGATTTGTTTGTCTGCACTTAACATTCAACATTTCTCTGGTTACAGACAGTCTGTTCAGATGAAGGGCGACAGGAATGAGCCGCGTTCTAATGAGACTGATGAGCACTTCAATAAAAGTTGTATTCAAACACATCTTTTTATGCCTGCTTTTTAGTAATAATCAATCAATTAGTAACCAAGTAACATTTTATATCTAAAATTCTAAACATCCATGTGTGCACAAATGTTCTTATATCAGCACTAAAGCCTAATGTATTCATTGCACAGTACACTCTTTTGAATGTCACTTCATTTGATGGGTTTTTGCTTTACAACAGTTTTTTTTTCTCAGTTCTGTCACTATGAATTTAAATTAGTGTTGAATAAAAAGTGAAAAGGCAAATGCACTTCCTGATTCAGTGGCTTGCAGGAGCACGACAACATGAAGTAGCCTAAACACGCCCCGTTTGATTTCTCTTACGTCCAATCGGAGGAATTCTGTGAACAAGCTGTGAAGACAACGCTGACATTATTATCACCTTTTAAGTTCATATGGTGAACTTAAGGTAACTGTCCATATCCAGCAGATATGGAGCAACATTAGCATTAATTTGATGATGTGTTTCTGGCCACGTGGTCAATGTAGTCCAATATTCGCTCTCTTTTGGCTCCGTTTTTGGTCTCCACCAACTCCTTCTCACTGAAGACAGCTGCCTGCTGCGGCCGCAAACGAGGTTAAAGAAGCGGTGAGAGTGAACCACAACAGTACAGTAAGGCTGGGCTGCTAAACTATGAGCTAAAACTCGTTGAGCTACAGTTTTAGGTGATGATTCTTGGTTGGTTCCTCAGAACAATTGACCCCTTTTACATCGTTTTCACATGATAGATTATTATTTGAAAAAATTCAATAGCTGCTTTGAGGTCCTGCCAACACCTTCTCAATGGCACCAACATTTGGACTTTTTGGAAATAGTTTCTTTTTGATAAATCTTTGTTGTAACTACCTCTACCATATCCACTTAAACTGTCTGTCTGTTCATCCATCCTTCCTTTTTTCATGTTCGGCAGCTTATCTTGGTTGTTGTGGAATCAGAGTAGCGCAGACGTCCTTCTACCCAGCCACGACCTCCAGCTCCTCCTGGGGGATCCGGAGGAGTTCCCAGACCAGATGAGATACATAATCCCTCCAGCAGTTCTGGGTGTGCCCTAGGGGTCTCCAGGGTCTCCTCCCAGTTGGATGTGCCCAGAATACCTCAACAGAGAGGCATATGGAAGGTGTCCTGATTAGATGTCCAAAATTACCTCAACTTACTTTATTTAGTGAGCTGATTCTGGATATATGAGCTCCTCTACCGTCCCTTCAGGTGAGCCCAGACATCCTGTGAGGGAAACTTGTTTCGGCCAACAAAATAAAACTCCAGTCTTTCCGCTGTTCCAGCAATGACCAAGCCTTGTTTGGTTGAAATAAACCCTTAATTCATATGTTAGGTGTAAAAATATTCCTCCTCTCAGTGGGTGTGCACAGCACTGCTGAATGAAAGTCTGTCTCTGGGCAGAGGCTCTCACACCTTCTAGAACAACCAGTGATGGGCTCAGCCAACAGCCAATATATTCATCCAGTTTACCAACCTTACTCCCCAATGATCAAGATCATAGCAGGGGATGTTCCAGTACCATTGTTCCCTTCCCAATAATGATTCTGATACCTAAACTTTGCATAACTGTGAATATTGAATACTGTTCCGATACCAGCCTGCATAAAAAAAAGTTCAGTCCACTAGAGAGTCTATCTTGCTTCCCCCAAAAAGTTAAGTACAATCCGTGCACCGACCGTGATCTGATGCTGAGGTAAAGTCAGCATTTCTTCCCCACTGACCATAAAACTAGGCATACAAGACACTGCAGGAAAGTAGCGGGGCCTAGTTTCAAGGCTATGTTACACTACTGGAACAACCCTATTCAGAGCTGAGAGCTGGAAGGTAAATTGACTGATAAAGTGAGAGCTTTGTGTACGGGTGTAGTTCTGTAAAGTAAAGCATAAAACAAAAAGAAACATCTGGTCCCATATTTATATAGTATGTCAGGATC